>CAJNJA010075142.1:4841-21660 GCA_905231915.1 Symbiodinium necroappetens
TTTAGGATGTAGAGTTTGGGGTTTAGGATTTAGGTTTTAGGGTTTAGGGGTTTAGGGGTTAGGATTTTGGGCTCGCGCTGGAGTGCACCCTGAGAAAAAGCTGACTATAGCCACTCTAGTGCTTTGAGGGCGATGGACTCGGAGGGCGCGGATCCCAAAAAAGGAGGACCCGAACAGAACCCTTCATGTTAATCTAGACGACCCCCCCCCCCCCTCATCCACAACCCCCACACCATCCCAAACCTAGAGGGGTGTTCTGCATTTGATCTGTCGGGCTTAGAGACCACCTCGTAGGTGACACTTTGGGCTTAGGGTTTCTGGATACGGGCAGGAGCTTTGGGCTTGGGATGTAGCCTCTACAAATCTCGAAAGCCGAAGCTTCGAATGAAAGGGTGCCGGCGCTACCAGTAGGAGGGCTTTTCTTCTTCGGTGTCTTCCATGATCTTCTCCCAAAGTACCGACCGCCCAAAGCCCTTCACGAACAAGCTGTTCAGTGTAGGTAACCCTAAACCCTAAACTCTAAACCGTTCGTCCGAGAGGCAGTGTCATCAAGAGGTTCTCGAGCGGTGGCGAGAAAAGGTGGATCTGAGCAGGCAGCCCAGAGGTGTTTTCGAGGTTTTGGGTTGCTGGTCTAGTCTCTAAGATTTAAGGTTTAGGGTCTAGGGTTTAGGGTTTAGGGAGATTCTACTATTCGGGCTTTGCTGAAGTTGATTTATAGAATTTGGGGTTTTAGTTTGGAGTTCAGGGCCGTAGGATTTGGGCTTCAGGCTATGAGCGGCATCACAGGGGCTGTGAAATCCAACTTCCGGCTTCATCGCTCGATGGATGAGAGGCCTGAGTGATGGCTAGCCTTTTTTGTTTGGAGCTCCTTTTCTCCCACATCACATATCTCGGCTCAGCAAGAGAGCCCCGAGGGACCAGGAGAGTTAGGCGCCAGTTTCGGACGGAGGGAATGTCGGAGGTAAAAAACAGCGAAAGTAAACACACCAAAACTCTTGAAGCTTCAATCTGAGACTTCGACTGTTCTCCACCCCATCTGAAAGCCAAGGCAAGCAACTCTGTTTCACCCTTCCTGAAAACCCCCGGAAGCGAAGACCTGAAACCCCAGAATCGAAAGATCCCTCCAGCCCTCCAATAAAACCTTAACCCTAGCTTAAACCCAAAAGCCTCAACCCCGCTAATTACGCCCTTATAAAGCGCCTAGAGGCCTCTATCTTGGGAACTCTAGGGGCTATGCGAGCTCCGAGCCGCATCCTGCACCAGCGTGGTGCCCGCCGCGGCAAAGGCACCCTTCCAGCCGAATCCGATGAACACCGAGATGGGGGCTACCTGCCAAGGAGTTCATGGTTTGGGAGGGTTTTTTTGGCCCTAAATCACTCAACCCTAAACCCGAAACCCTAAGTTTGGGGACCGGTGTTTTAGGAGTTGGGGTCTGGGGGCCCTAAATTACTCTAAACCCTAAGTTTGGGGTCTGGTGGTAAGGGAGTTTGGGGTTTGGGCTCAGAGTCTCTTAGAGACTCGCCTTTCTGAGGAGCCAGAGCCCTGGGTCTCATGGGCTCTCCGTGCCAGCGCAGAGGGCCCGGAGAAGTGCAGAGGCTAAGTGGGGTTTAGGTGGCAATGCCAGCAAAAACTGCACATGGGCCCCTTGAGGCATGTTGCCGCTCCGGCGGGCACCTCAGGAGTTCCTGACACGGCATACGTGATCATACATGGTTCAACAATCGATGAGGAGCAGAGCAAGACTGACTCCCGACGCGGGACTAGAACCCTCACAAAACCCTGGCAGAACCCCTGCGAACCCCTCATAGAATCATTGAACCGAACCGTAATTCTGAAGCATAAACCGCGTGATGGTGGTTTTGAGAAAGCACACTTGCAGTCTTCCCCATCCATCCAAAAACTTGAAGAGCCCGAAACATCTGCGAAGCCCGAACGAACCCCAAACCCCAAATCTCCCTCAGTACCCAACAGATACCTTCCACCCTCTTTCGCCCCACACCCTTGGACCCTGAACCCAAAAAAAAGAAGAAAAGCTCAAGAGCCCTGGGAGGGGGGAGGGGGGAGAGCCCGCCATCTGCCGCAAGGCCCGGTCGAAGCGCTCTCCCGTGCACTCCAGGTCGGCCAGGTAGTCCAACAACAGCAGGGCGATCTCGGAAATGAAGCGAAGGGGGCACGGGGGATAAAGCGTAATGCATGGAGGATGAAAGGTGAGGACGATCTCATGAACCTGCTTTCCGACCCACGTTGCTGCACTCGTCGCCAGTGAAGTCGCACGCTTCGGGGTAGTTGCAGAGTGGCGAGCGTTGTGGTTGTGATTCTCTCGGGGTAGTGGTGGCGGTAATCGTCTGCTGCTGTTGCTGTGCTTGTAGTGCTGGCTGCTGCTGCTGTCGTCGCCGTCGTCCTCGTATGTGTCGTTACTGCATCGACCTACCTACCCAACTCATCAGGCTTATCCTCTGGGCAGTCCAGAGATAAACCGTGTTGGGCCAAGGATGCCCTGAGATGATGCTTCCTTTGAAAACCCGGAGCCCTCGTGAAGCCCCATCCTTTGAATCCCAGGTCATAGTCAAACCCCATCCTTTGAATCGTTTGAATTGGATCCCTGTGATAGGCGTGATTGCTGTCATTCCCGCCTTCAGAGTGGTGATTCGGCAGAGGCCGGTTTTAGATACGTGCGGTTAGACTCTGCGCATCTTCTGCAGCCCAAGAGTCGAAGGCGCACCACGTCACCCCTGCTCCGGCTTGGACTCCGGACTTCTTTAAAAGGCTTCGGGCTCGGGGTTCCAGTTCAGATGTAATCTGAGCTGTAGGGACTGTAGGGGTCAGGGTCAGGGCTTTCTGGGTTGAGGGTTGGCTTCTTGGGTCTGTTTGGAGCTGGCAATCAAAGCAGAATTCGAAAGGCTATCAGGGTTGGGGATAGATGTTTCAGAGGCCAGAGGCATAAGGCTAATTTCTCAACAGGAATGCTGCATGCCTAGGCTTCAGTCAGCCTTCTTAGCACCCCAAAAGGCCCAGCAAAAACCTGAAACCCACAAACAAAAATCAGGCCTTGAAGCACCCTGAACTCCCTAAGCCCACAGCCCTGAAACCTAAGAAGCCCGCAACCCGGAGCCCGAAAACCCTAAGCACCTCCCCACCTGTCCAACAGAAACACACCAGGATCCCTCCTTTGATAACCAGATTAATGGGGCTACATGGCCCCAAATAATGGGCACTTAGTCCGGGAAAAGCTGTTCTTATCGGCCTAGAGCCACCACGAGGCTCTGAGCAGGCCCAGACAGCTCCAGCATCTGGGTCAGAGGTGTAAGGTCAGGTTCGTGTAAAAGCCAAAATGGGGTTTACGCATTCGGAATTGGAGTAATCAGGTTGAGGATCAGGAATCTAGCTTTAGTAATGCAGGATTTCCTAGCACTGTGTAAAGAGGCTGCGGGGTGTTATGATTGTCTAATTCTCGTGCGTCTATGCCTCGGAACTTTTTTAAAGTGCAACAAAAAGGCTATTTTCAGGGATATTGCTACTGACTCTTCAGGCTTCTGTTGGGATCATTGCTTACTGGTCGGGGGAGCTCCAGGCTTGAGCTGCAGGGATTGGGGGTGCAGGGTTGACCTAGTTTGGAAGGCTGGGGGTTATGGTGTAGGGTTTGAGGGTGTGTGAGTCCTCAGTTCATGGTGCAGGTCGATCTTGGTTTGCGTGGGTTTCCGCATAGGCCCGAAAGGCTTTGAGTCAGTGTCGTTCTGCATTAGGACTCCGGTGCAGATGCCGATGCTTTTGCAACGGTTTGCTGTTTTGGGGATACCCAAAGCGGGGAGAACCTGGCACAACCCTTAGTTCAGGGTTTTGAAGCCCGCCCCAACCTCCTTTGCATACCAGGTGGTGCTGTAGAAGAGAGCGAAGGCCGTGCAGTTGGCCAGTATCCTTGAGTCTCTTTCCAACTGAAGGGTCGAGGGATCGGGAATTCTGATCTTTCTTGCGAGGCTTGCAATCAACCCCGCAGAAGTGGAGGCTGTAAGTGACCTTATGGTTGAGAGTCACCATCACCACGGTCACGCAAGATTCCCCGGCCCTGTCCAAGGTCTGGACCCGGTCTACGCCAAGTCCCTGACCCTCCTAAACCTTAAACCCTAAACCCTAAACCCCTAAACCCCTAAACCCTTGACCCTAAACCCCTAAACCCTAAACCCTGAAACCGCCCAACAAGCGCCGCCAAGGCGGCTGAAAGTGTTGAGCTGGGCCTACCCTAACCGTTGCCTAACCCGAAGTTCTGCGAATCCGGAGCCCTCATATACCCGAAATCCCGAATCACCTCACTGAACCACAAAACCCTTAACTCGTCGACTCCTCAAATTCCAGCCTAAATCACAAGTTTGGGGCCTCAGTCTTTGGACTCTGACTCCCAAAAATTGCTTAAGGAACGCCTATATACACTCAAGAAAAGAAACACTCAACAAAGCTATCATACTGATCCTGAGCTCATACAGACGCCTTGCAGCAATGCTATAGAAACCTCATGGGATCTCATGGGTAACCTTTATTATAACCCTTGTTATATCAACTCCTAAAAAATTATAGAAGCTCATATGGCTTCTATCAACGAAACAATTACCCAAATCCTGTAGCGCTAACCTTTGTTGTCGTGCACCAGTTTGGATGCAACGAAACTGGGCATGACAATCTTGGGCATTACGAAATTCCTGTGGTGCGCAACCCCTTTGCAGCAGCTTGGACTCAAGGAAACTGTCATGAAAATCTTGCGGTGCTAAACCCTCATGGGGTACGCCAGTTGGTTTTCGTGGTGCCACGACAATCTTGTGGCGCTCGAAGCTGTCACGAAAATCTTGTGATTGCAAGCCCACTTGGACGCAACGAAACTGTCACGAACATCTTGTGGTGCTAAGCCCTTTCGCGTGCATCAGATTGAACCCAAAGCAACTGTCGCGAAAATATTGTGGTGCTAAGCCCCGTTTGGGTGCACCAGTTTAGACGCCACGAAACTGTCAAGCAGATTATCCTTGGGGTAGCACCAATTTGCCATTCGGACGCATCGAAAATGCCACAAGTATCTTGTGTAATGAAGAACACGACGAAGGAATAGCATTGCTAAGTATGCAAGCTTTGTGTCCTGTAGTGCACCAATAAACCGCGAAGCCCCCATGCCTGGCTTCATGCCACCCAGTCGCTGCCCACCACCTGGGTAGCAAAAGTTTCCGGACAGTGCAAGGAAGATGTGGGTGAGGTGCATTCCGGACCCTGAGTCCGGCTGTTGATGCTTGTACTTGCTAGTAGTAACAAAACAAAACCTGTCTACGGAAAAATATGTGTCAGTGTGTATTATATATATATATATGTATGTATGTATGTATGTATGTATGTATATATATATATATGCTATATGTACATATATATATATATATATAACAACATATATGTCTACATACATCTAGACTGTGATCGTGGAAGCAGCACAACCCTGTGGAAGCACTGCACACTAGCATCACTAGCGTTCCTGAATCAACTGGGGCATGCTGCCAACTCCATCGACCCTACACCAGCAATCGGAACTTCCATTTCCCGTTCCGTCGTCGGTGGTGCCTCTCTCTCTCTGTCTGTCTGTCTGTCTGTCTGTCTGTCTGTCTGCCTGTCGGTCTGTCTGTCTGTCTGTCTGTCTGTCCGTCTGTCCGTCTGTCTGTCTGTCTGTCTCTGTCTCTCTCTCTGTCTCTGTCTCTCTCTCTGTCTCTCTGTCTCTCTCTCTGTCTCTCTGTCTCTCTCTGTCTCTCTGTCTCTGTCTGTCTCTCTGTCTCTGTCTCTCTNNGTCTGTCTGCCTGCCTGCCTGGCTGGCTGGCTGTCTGTCTGTCTGTCTGTCTGTCTGTCTGTCTGTGTCTGTCTCTGTCTGTCTCTGTCTGTCTCTGTCTGTCTCTGTCTGTCTTTCTTTCCCCAGGGCTATGGGCATGAGGGGAAGTTTCTGTCTGTCTCTGTCTGTCTCTTCCACCACACAGTCAGAAGGCAGGCGCGCAGCACCTACCTCCGCGCACGCATGCGCCCTGCTTGTCTCAAGTCTGTGCTACGGTTGCAAGATGAGGCCTGGAGGACTGTTCCGGTGAACCCCCGTAAATCAGCCCCGAAACGAAGATTAGGTGAACCACCTGTCTGTCTCTGTCTGTCTCTGTCTGTCTGTCTGTCTGTCTGTCTGTCCGTCCGTCCGTCCGTCCGTCCGTCCGTCTGTCTGTCGTGTCTGGCTGGCTGGCTGGCTGGCTGGCTGGCTGGCTGGCTGTCTGTCTGTCTGTCTGTCTGTCTGCATGTATACAACATGTAGTAGAAGAGAGCATGCTTAAACCGCTGCACAGACATGAAATTTCATGGGCAAGCTCTCCTTAACATACATGCATACGTGCGTGCACAGACAGACAGGCAGACAGACAGACAGACAGACAGACAGACAGACAGACACACACACAGACACACAGACACACAGACACACACACACACAAACATGAACATGCACACACACACACACGCGCGCGCGCACAGGCTCACACAGATTTGAGGAGAGAGGGAGACTTAGAGTGAGAGTGACAGTGAGAGTGTGAGTGTGAGTGTGAGTGAGTGACTGACTGACTGACTGAGTGAGTGAGTCAGTGCGTGAGTGTAAAAGTTAGAGAGAGTTCTTTGTGTCTGTGTATGTTTTTTCGGTGACCCAGGATGATGTCAGGGCTCAGGCACTGATTTCTGTCATTCACGAACGGGGGTCTCTCTGCGTACACATGCGGTCAAGCCGCGCCGCTGCACCATCTTGCCGAAGTCGGTCTGGGGCTTCCAGAACTGGATCCCGATGATTAAGGAGATGTAGATGAAGCTGGAACCTGCACCAAAAAGAATCTGGCAGAACCACATAGCGCTCTATCCAATATGTATACATACATACATACATACATATATACATATATATATTTATTTATTTATATTTATATTTATATACACCCACACGCATGTAGATACAGAGACACACCAACCCATGCGCTTACACACAGGAGCACAAGACTGTACAGTACAACCCTGCACATTCCCCCCGAACGAGCACTAAATGACCCCAAATTCGATATCCGAAACGCCTGAAACGTCGAGCCTTAGCATGGGACATGACAAGGGGCTCCGGGAGCCAAATCTCGAACTCCCACTCTGTGCTCAGCCACAAAGAACAGCCCGAAGCCGGAAATTTAAAGCCCTCAAACCGTGGTTTGCGGTCTTAGATGAACCTCGGCCCCAATAAGACAAAACGCGGCGATGTAGTATGACGCAGTGCAATGACGGATGTGATATTGTCGCCGAGTAATACGAAAGTATCACGGAGCAACCAAACCACCAAAATATAACGAAAAATGCACAAGGCAACCTCTGACAACACCACGTGATACCTTATCGAGAACCGCATCTCTACTCACACAGGTACGATGAATGAACCTGGCTGGGCACTGCCATTCTGAATGGTTACATTACCACCATCATCACCAGCATGTGTACACGCAGGACAACTGCTCCTTCTTGCCTTGTACACTGGCTACCTGCCTTGTACTACTGGCTACTATCATTGTCATGATGGTGATCCACTTGAAAAATCCTGGCCAATGCTACTACTTTTTCTGTAGGGTGCCACCATGCCCAGTATTCGCCCCAAGTTTACTTTGCCTATGACGAACAGCGACTAACGTCAACATCTAGGCCTAAGCCCACCCCGCTGAACCCTAAATCCTGGAGCCGAAACCCTCGCCCGAATCCCACCCCCACCCCCGAATCCCGTGGTCAGCCTGCACCCCAGCACTCCAAGCTCGGAACCCTGAACCCTGCATCTTAACCGAAGCTTCCTAAGCCGACAAACCATACCTTACCACCCCGAAACCCTGTATGGATATAATTCATTCAACAGCCTGAAACCCCAACCCAATATTTCTCAACCCTGGTTGGTTTCTCTCCCCCCCCCCCCCCCCCCTCCCGACAGCCCCGGCCTGTCAGCGTCCACACGTCACTATCTTCGATCTCCGTGCCGGGCCGCACCTGATGGGGTCCGTCGAAAGCCCCGGCATTGGACACCAACCCACATCGTGAAACGTCGTAAACTGGTTGGGGAAATAGATTCGATTCGAATCGAGATTCTCATCTATCCGGTGCCACTCTATTCCGGGCTGGTAGAGCCCGTAACACCCACTTTTATCGTCCCCACCTCACCCGTCGGAAGCGGCAGGGTGCCCGTCAAGAGATAGCGGGACCTTGGGCGGAGTTTGGGGCTCAGCTGGGCGATTGCTTCGGGTTGGGATCTCAGGGATACCTGCGGTGCCATGTTTGTCGAAGAGCTCTGCTGCCTGGGCTGGGCAAAGGCTCCTGTTGAGCCCAAAACGAGTGCTCAGCAGGAGCTTGGCCAGCAGTTGCGGGCAGCAAGGCAGGTCCAACCCCAAAGAGCGATCACCACATGAAAGCTTCAGACGCACATGACATCGATGTGGGTCTTGGGGTACATGACACCGTCGTCTCGTTCAAGCCAGGTCGAGACGTCCAGGGGGAAGTAAGGGTAACCCTTCCTCTCGAGCCAGGCCACCTCCGCCTTCTGCGAAGCGCCGAGGCCCTCAGACGCCTCCAAGAACTCGCGATCCTCCGGTGGAAGTGAAGCCCAGAAAAGCCGCTGTAGCTCCCGGCTGTACTGAGAGGACCCATCTCCCCGTGGCTCCACCTGCAATAAGTTAAGTCCCGACTGAGACGCTGTCTGGAAGTCCAGGGAGCCTTCGAAGTCTTTGCGCTTGGAATTCAGCATCTCCCGCCGTAGGTTCTCCTCGCCGGCGGTGTGAAACTCCTTGACCCTCCCTTGGCCCAGGCGGCCTTGGCAGAAATAGACGTGCAACTCAGCCCCATGCTCCACAGCCTCTTCGATGTTTGCTTTCCATTTGCTGAACCATCGGCAACCCCATGGTTTCTCTTCTCCATACAAGGGTGTGCACCAGCACCTGCCTTCGAGGTTTTCGTGTGGAGGGATGGCATCATGCACGCCGTACTCCTCCGTGCCATCTGGCAGAAAAACCACAGCTGCACTGACTTCGCCACCAACGCTCGCGTCGACCAGGGCGTCCCAAGCACCAGCATATCTGCCTGGCCATGAGCAAACGCAAGCACGACCACGGCCTTTAAGCACCGATCCATTGAACTCGATGTTCCTCAATTTCCTTAATAGCTCATGCTCAGCGGACTGCTGGTGTGCACGGGTCAGATACGACACATTCACTCCAACGACTTCATCCCCATAGCACATCTTTCGGAGACAGTTGCAGCCAAAGCAGTATGCGGGCAACGTGATGAGGGAGGTCCACCAGAAGCCATCGAACGAGTGACGTAGGGTCAAGATGATCAGGCCAAGGAGGCCCAACATCCAGCTGAGGACGGTGCAAAATCTTAAACGGCCACGAGCAAAGCAAATGTCGCCGGGTGAGATCCTCCAGCCATTATCAGCAGCAAGCTTGCCTGCATCATATGTGATAAAGCAGCATGACACAAACACCGCGCTGCTTAGGAGGGCAGCTACAACGGCAGATCCTGGTGGGACCATGGCACATGTCGCCACAATGGCCACTGCGAGGACAAGTAACATACAGTGACATCTTGCAGCTCGCGAGTCCTCGTCCCACTTTGCCTTGACAGCTTGCTCAAGCTGGTCCATTTGGCGAGCCTTTGCTGCCTTCTTTCGGTTCGCCTCGTGCTTGACCTCCAGCTTGTCGAGTTCTTGCCGCCGCCTCGCCTCTGTGCTGAATTCCCCGAAGCTCCATGAAGCACACAGCTGACGAGCCGGAGGGCAGCTGCCCTGCAGCTGGACATCTTCTCGCAGCCGGACCTCCACCAAGCTCCCCTCCAAGCAGATGCTCCGAGTTGGGTACAGTACCTGCCAGCCAACATCTGTCTTCACTTCGATGGGGAGAGCCAAATCGTTCCATACGGCGCATGCAGTCGAGTCGTGTTGTGGGCCCGGAGTGGCTCGCCCGGACACGGCACTCATGGCCGCAACTTGGATTCGGACATCCCTCAAGTAATATAGAGAACTGAATAGTTGGAACAGCGCTTTGGGGCTAACGTGATACCATGTGTATGTATGTGTGTATATATATACATACATACATATCTATACATTCAAGAGAGGATGTAGTTGATACTGTGTTATCTGGTGAGCCAAACCTGAGCGTTTTGATCCAAGCCTTGCACCCGAGAGCCCCAAACAACCTCAAGCTTTAAAACTCACGAAAATTACGCGGGAGCCGTGATCCTCAACACTGCACTGCAGCTGGATGGCGATTGCACGACGAGATGTCCGACCGTCAGGGCAATCACCTCGGGTTTGGGGGGGGGGGGGGGGCTTCTTTCGGGGCAGAGTCCGTGGAGTTTGGGTTTTGGGGAGGTTTGGGCGACAGATCCAATACGAATGCAGCTTGCAGAAATGTGTGTCAGATCCAGTCCTGGTCTTGGGCGTGGGCTTCAGAGCTGCAGATTTGGGGGTTGGGATATCGGTCTGGATTCAGTGCCGAAGCGTGGAAGTGTATGTAATGTATGTCCGACTCCCAAACCTTCTCCATAGCTCACAACCCTGGAGACCCAGACGACGATGTCATTGGAACCAATTACCCAACTAGAGCTTGACACACATGAAACAGGCGGCCGAAATATCTGGTATTTAGCTAGAAAGAGTGTTGGTCCTACCTACATTCTCTGATGGCCAGTCGCCACATCCTCGGTCTGGTCCGTGTACTTGTCCCAAGCCTCCTCGTAGAGATCGACTTCGCCGTCATCCATCCTCGTGGCTCCGATCGTCAACGAACACAACCCTGACGCCCCAACAGCACGCAAGCATCAACGACAAACACAAACAAGTCAAGCCACCGCAATCCTACACGCCCAAATAAACTGAAACGCACACTCTCGTCCGCCGCAACATGTTGAGGTGTACAACCCAAATATGGTTGCTATAGTGCACAATAGCCTACTCTAACCATTCAGGCCCCTATATTATACCTGAACCATGCCCTACCGGAACAAGAAAGCCCCTTTCCTCAAGTAGCCATGGCTCCTCGGTGTCCTGACTATCACCAGAAGCATGGCTACAGGTTTGAACCGCCATCAAAGCTTTCTTTTAAGCGGCTATGATAAAACTTGCCAGGAAAACTATGCTTACTCCTGATATCGTGAGCAATATGAGAAAAATCACAATGGTCGACGGTGACGGTCACGCAAACAACAGTCGGTCGCGACGCACCCAGAACCCCAAAACCTTTAAGGTGCCCTAAAGTAGAAAACCCGACTCTCCATCCTCCCGAGAACCCCAACCCCTAAAGGCCAAATGTCTGAACCCTACGCCCTGGGAGACTGGATGATGAGGAGGGTGCAATAAGACGCTAACAGTACTGGCGAGCCTTGAGGAATAAGATGGTCCCTGGACTGAAACCTTCAAAGCCTCGAGCTCTGAATGCCGCCGAGCAGCTTCTGCACCTGCATCCGGATACCTGGCACACCCAGCGTGCTAGGCTCGCGCCCCCGCAAAAGAAAACACAAACCACGCGTGAACCCCTTCTGAGGACTCCTTATACGCAGCGGAGCTTTGTGCGAAGGGTCCACGGTAGGTTAGGAATCCTGAGTCTGGAACTCTTCTTTCTTTTTGTGGCTCTTGCCTTCGGAAGGTTCCCGGATCCTAAACTGCTTCCTCCTGTACTGGTAGGCCTTGTAAGCTTCTAAAGAGACGATCATGACCGACTTCATCTTGGCCACCACCCAGCATCGTCGTATTCGTCATCGTCACTATCGCCACTGTCAGCCTGGTAGTCATGGTCTTCATTCGTGCGCAACTTGTGATCCGACAATTGTTGATATATATATATATATACATACGCACACACACACACACATATATATATATACATACATTTCTCAAACTCCAAGCCCTGAATCACAACGGTCCCCATCAGGGTCTTGTGATCTAGTCTTGCGAGGCTTCCGCTCCAACCCTCTCGGAGTCCAGGAGGCTGTCGCCGACGTGGTAGATGGCTCCCAGTGTGAAGAAAGCTACCTTTGGATAAAAGCGTGGAGGCGGGCGGGTTACAGTCCGACTGAGGCTCGGAGGGCTCCAGGGTGAGTCTAAACCTTCTACGAAGTACGACAAGGTGAGCTGAAAAGCAGCAGCATAGCAAGCACAAACAAAAATACAACGAACTAGATCCTCAACTCCAAAATCACAACAAAATCTTCTATCTAAAACGCAAACTCATAGCCAGCTTTTTCGGGGGAGAGGGCTTTATTTGTATTCCGAATTTGAGGGTCTACATGAGGGTTTCCTGATGCTTCGGGCTTCGATTTCGGGGGCTTCGTAAGCCGCCCGACAGCGCATCAGACTCCTGAACCTCCCGGGTTCAGGGGTTTAGGGTTTGGGGTTTGGGGTTTGGGGTTTAGGGTTTACGGTTTGGGGTTTAGGGTTTAGCGTTCCTAAACCCTAAACCCCTGAACCCGAAGAACCCGAGCGAAGTCGGCACTGCAAATCTGGGGTCGCCAAGCTGCCACAGGCATCCTCGGCCGGCATGGTAGCAGTCGCAGCAATAATCGGTGACAACTGATGGTAATAATAATCAAAATAATAATCATGATGATAATAGTAATACAATAGTAGTAGCAATGATAGGTGATAATAATGACTGATCATATCATAACTGATGATAGTCACACATAGTAAGTTCATAATAGTAGCTAATGGTAGCCATAGCATTAGCAATAACAGCAATACTCACAATCGTATCGATAGCAATCGTAGCAACGGTCGTAGCAAGGCGAATCTATTACTTGCATAACAACAACACCTACCTGCGTCCTACATGAACTTGTCATACTCTTCTTGAAGTTAGCTTCAGGTTTGTTGGTGTGGGGCTGGAAGTCAAACGACATTTGTGAGCACTTCTGCAATGCGAGAGGCCCGACCCTGGGATTGATTGAGGCTTCCGGACTGTGGTCTCACACCTGGGGTTTCTGAAGTGAAGAATGAGGATCCCCATACCCAGCACCTTAGAAATAAAGACCCCTGAACCCTCACTCCTGAACCCTATCTCTTGAAAGTCCCAAACTCATAAAGCTCTGATACAGCCCTTACAATACCCCAGAGTACCCTTATAGGACCCTTACTTCATGGTATTGCGAGGCTCGCCAGGATCCACGTAGCGCTGTCCTTTCCAAGCTCCTGCGAGCTTCTGTCCGTTCTGGACGTCGCTCTCGGGGTCTCCCAATGTCAGGGTTTTTGTTTTTAAGCACCTTTTTCCACCTAGCAGTCAAGGTCGGCAGAATCCACAATGTTAGGGTTTAGGGTTTAGAACTTAGGGTTTAGGGTTAGGGGTAACCCCAGAAAGCCCCAAGGCCTGAACCACAAAGCCAAACACCCTGAGCCCTAAGTTCCCTCAGCCCCAAACCCTCAAACATCCTCTAAAGTCGGAACCTGAGGCCATAATACCGGCGATACCCTGCACCATAAAGATCCATAAAGCCCCACGAAGCTGCGAGGAGGGCTGTTCCTGGATGCTGCTGAAGAAGCCCATCGAGCTCGCACCTGCCAACGCTTCGTAAACTTTGAGCATTGATTGGGACATTGGGCCCTCTTAGTAGGGCGCTCGAGGGTCTGCGGCTAGGGGCCTCTATGTTTCAGGGTCGGTTAGCCTCACAGACAGGCTTAGGGCGTGGGGAAGTGGTGAAAGACGTATCAGCTGCTTGTGTACAGCAACAATCCATCCCAGGCTGTGTTCGGGCGTGACCTTCGGCAACACAGTAAATGTACTTCTGCTTGAATTAGAGGGCTCTACCCTCACAGCAACAGTGTATGATCTCAACTGCTAGCAAACGCAGTCCTAGCCGGAGCCAGTAGTACACATTAAGCAATTTCGTTGTCGTAGTGGTTGTGGTTGCCGTCGTAGGTGGTGGTACGTGTAGTCGCCGTCGCCGTCGTAGTAGTAGTAATCGTCGTCGTCGTCGTCGTCGTCGTCGTCGTCGTCGTCGTCGTAGTGGGGATCGTCGTCGTCGTAGTAGTAGTAGTCGTCGTCGTCGTCGTCGTCGTAGTAGTGGCAACAGTAAGAGGAGCAGGAGGACGAGAAGGACGAGGAGGCGAAGGAGATTGTGGCAGGAGGTTCGGTAAAATTGAACGGCCATCTTCTCTTGGGCGGGCCATGCACTTCGAAACATGAGCCTCTGTCAAGACAAGGACGAACCTCAATCCAAACCCAAAGCCCTTAGTCTCTAAACCCCTTATCCGAAACTCACCAAACCCTTCAGCCTAAGTCCAAGTCTAACTTCCTAGACCCTCTACTGCAAACACTTGTGACCCTGAATCCTTCAACCGGAAGCACTACATTCCCAAACATGACCTGTCCCCTACACTCTGATCCCTCCCAAAACCTGGTTACCCGACACTCCCCGGCCTGTGATGATACCCAACATGACGGCCCAACACTTCCTGAATACGTCGGCTTGAGTGTGGGACGATTTGCGGCTTTTGGGTGCAAGAAACGGACGGCGAGCCCCAAGACAGCACAACCTCCATCGTGCAGCAAAGCAGCACGACAAGTCTCTGCAGCGATACTGGGAGAGCTGTACGACAGCTCCGATTAGACAGTTCAGAACTCTCTGCATGCACACCGCCGCAGTCAGCTGCATGTCTCGATAATCGACCGAAAATGACCGAAAAACACAAAAGGAAAGCGAGACAAGATTCAGAACGGCAAGTCTCCAACCTACACACAAACCCGAAACCCTGAAACCTCCAACACTCAGGGCCAGGCAAATTCAACACCATGCGGACGATGTCCGTCTGCCCTCGGTTTCCTGGACCAAACCATGCTTGGCTGGGTTTCGGGTTTAAGGCCCTTCGGTTCTTGAATGCTTCATGTAAGACATCACCGGGGACTGAGGGTGAGCACAAGATCCAGGGGTTGAGGTGGGGGGCTTGGGAGGCTGAGGCTTTCTGTGCTTGGAGCTTATCAGCATAAACAGTTTGGGGCATATAATTTTGGGCTCTTTTTAGGGTTTATAGGGTTTATAGGGTTTAGGGTTTTATAGGGCATATAATTTTAGGCTTGCAGCTCCACGTCTGCTTCAAGGGCTTCGTCGTTTAGGGCTTCGTCGAGAATGAGTCTGGCCTGCATGCTTGAAAAGCCCGCAGACCCAGGCCAAGACGACCTGAAGGAGAAGATACCAACCTCGGCTAAGGGAGGCTGAGCAGGGGGCTTCAGGTTCAGGGTTTATTTATGGTGCAGGGTGTCAGATTTTAGTAGGGGAATAAGGGTGCAGAGATCTTGGCTCAAGGTTTAGTGCTTTCATTCTTGCAAGTGGTGTTTTGAAAGGCAAGATTTGTCCAGTCATTGATCGGGGTCAGAGTGTACAGTAACAGAGGGTCTAGTTTGAGGTCAAGGGCCTGTGTTGGTCAAGGGCCTTTGTTAGGGTTTAGATAGACTTTTGGGTTGAGGACTGCTTGTTGTTAAGACGTTTCAGAACCATAGCGGTAACCTGGTGGGCATCCTCACGATCAGTTTCGCCAGCCGCGGCGCTGACGATCGGCTGTCCCGCTGTCTCACCCCGACATGAGAAGCAAAGCAACAGAAAAACGGTCATAAGAATCACAACAACAGCAGCAATAGTCGTAGCAAGCCAGTGCGTGCAAGGCTTGAGATGCAGTCATTAGGGGCTTGTGGAAGCCGCTTCGATTGTGGAAGGCAGGACTTTCTGAAACGCACACAGGATTTGGCAAGTGTGCTGCTCAAGCTTACTGTGGGGTTCCGAAGGGTGTGGAGTTTGGGGTTTTTGGGTGTAGGATATGGTTTAGGCTTGAGGTTGACGCTGGAGGCGTCGGGGTTTGAACTCTAGGACTCTAGGGTTTCGGGGACGCCGCCAAGAGAAACGCCCCTGAGTTGCCGGCCGACGGAAAGCAGGCCTGGGGGGGAGGGGTGGTTTCGGGCTTCGGAAAATTTAGGGACTTTACGGCTGTAGGGTTGCAGGTTGTAGATTCGCGTGGGTGCCTGGGATTCTCGGGTTCTGGGGTTTTCGGCTTCGGTGCTGCGTTTTTGAAGATGAGATCGTTTAGGACTGCTTGCGGCAGTTGCGACTACTCAGCCCCGAACCCCGAACCCGAAACTCTCAACCATAAAAAGCATAAGCCCCAAACCGGTTGGTGCCCTGTGGATCCTTTAACCACTTCCCGAAATCCCCAATGGTAAGCTTCAAAATTCACGTCTCCTACCCCTACTCCTACTCCTACTCCTACTCCTACTGTTACTGCTACGACGACGACGACTCTGCTGCTGCTGGTGGTTCTAAATCACCACTATGGCCGCGATTGTTACGCTTGTCGTTGCCATTCTTTGTACATTGGACATCTTGTCATGCCTGCTTCGTGACTATTTCTGTCACCGCAAACCCAAACCGACCCCCCAAACCCAAGAACCAAGTAACCAAACGCGGAGTCCACATGCGTCCAGAGACTGACTGAAGGAAAATACAATGCCCTTTAAGAGCGGCTTGAAGTCTGAAACAAAGCCCCAGATGTAGGGCCTCCTCCACTCCTACCGACTATTACTACTACCACCACTACTACTGCCGCTGCTACTGCTACTGCTACTGCTACTGCTACTGCTACCGCTACCGCTACTGCTACCACTACTGCTGCTGCTGCTGCTGCTACTGCTACTACTACTACTACTACTACTACTACTACTTCCACTGCTACGACTACTACCAAGTCAAGGCGCTTCATCATATCATGAAGCATCTCCGAGTTGTTGCG
>CAJNJA010075153.1:0-21660 GCA_905231915.1 Symbiodinium necroappetens
TATATCTGTTTATATCTATATCTATATCTATATAATATCTATATTTATATCTATATCTACATCTTTTTCTATCTATATATATATATATGTACAGCTATGATAATATATGTACACATATGTAACAATGTCACAGGCACACATGTCTGTGTATATTCGTATGACGGCCATTCACCAACAGAAATAGAGAGGCACATAGAATGCATCACATGTGTGTCGAGGGGCCCTTCTTGGAGCTGCTGGGTTTCGTTTCGATTAGATTGAGATTTGCTTGGGTTCAGGCCACGGGCTATTGTAAGCAGGATAGTGGAGGGTCCATTATATGTCGAGGAGGGCTGGGCTGGGAGTCCTGCTTCGAGGTTCATCTTGGACTTCAGTGGGTCTTCTACAGGACTGTACGGGGTTTGGCGGGATTTCTCGGGGGTCGATAAGGAGGTTGCGGGATTTCGATGATTTGGCACTGGCTGTGTAGGTTTCCCTACAGTATAGGAAGGGTTGACAGTAGCTTTGCCTTTAGATTGCAAGAGTTCCGGCTGTTTTTGTACTGTTTCCAACTACTTTTGGGTAGGTTTGATAGATTTTAAGCTAAAAATGCAGTGCCGTAAAAAAGCGTAAAGTGCCATAAAAAAGCGTAAAAGTGCCATGAAAAACGTAATTCTAAAATCCTTAACTTCTGCACCACTACCCTACGTTACGTTTGCACTGGTTCACAGGTTTTTGCAAGTGTTTAATCATGGCGGGGAAGGCCAGGCCTCTACGCCTCCAAACCCGGTCGATCAGCTGTGCTACCCTCTACGCGGGTCAATCCTTCATGGAAGCACAAGATATTAAAGAAGAAGCTCCGCCGGGACGAGAGGACATCGAAAACGATTTGCGAGTATCTCTACTGCATAGTGAACCCTTGAGAACCCTCTTCAGAAACTCCTGTGTATAAACAACCTCCCCAACTATATACCGATCCGAGGCAGCCCAGAAGGCTTTGGATGAGCTGAAGGCTCGAGCTCGCAAGATGGAGCCCGATTACAAGGAGTCGGGACACGGAGTGGGATTTGCCGCCCCGGTAGAACCGGCCCCTCGACCAGTGGCCACCCCTGCCAGAGTTGCCACCCCGAAGCAAAAGGGCATCCATCGACCAGTGTCCAGTGATGCACAACCTGTAGTCTTCCCAGAAGATGCCGATACCCTCGTGGGTGCTGCGGAGCCCGAAGACCCAAAAAAGCCCTCAGCTCCCAAGCCTTCGGATCCCAAGTGTACAAGAGCTCCGGAACCCAAGCATTCAAAAGCACGGGAACCCAAGCATTCAAGAGCACGGGAACCCCAGCATTCAAGAGCACCGGAACCCGAGCATTCAAGAGCACCGGAACCCGAGCATTCAAGAGTATCGGAACCCGAGCATTCAAGAGCATCGGAACCCGAGCATTCAAGAGCACCGGAACCCGAGCATTCAAGAGCACCGGAACCCGCCGAAAGCTCGGACGACGAGTTGATCATGGATGTAGATTGTGTCTCTAGGCAGCATACAAGGCCTATTCCGGTAACATTTCATTATCTATGGATCGTCTTCAATAATCCTGATAATGAACCCGAAGCAGTGCAGCCGGTGACTCAGGACTTCCACGAGCTTCGCGAGCTTCTCCATGCTAGTTTGGTCAAAGAGGAGCCACCCATGACGCCCACAGCATCTTACCTGAATACTTAGTGTACGTTTGGTGCTTGCAGGATTCTTTATGTGTTTCGAAAGGGTCCATGAGCATGGTTATCACAGGTGCCCGATGATGCTATGGAAGAGCGCAATGATGTCTATTTGGAAGCCGACAAGGGCAAGGATCATATGCCGCCTGCAGCGGATGATGCTCAGATTGCAGCACCCCTTCCTTCTGCTTCGACACGCCGAAAGTTGTTTCATAGCCCCGAAGCACACCCAGTGTCCGAAGCCAGACCTGCTGCACCCCAAGCCGAGCCTGCTGTATCAACCCCGAGAAAGCCCACCTCAACACGAAGCTTGAGCCCCTCTGGCTCCCCGGTGAAGTCTTCGAAGAGGGGTCGAGGTCGTAGTGAATCCCCTCACAAGACGGCAGCCCACTGAAGCCCAGCCCCCGAAGCACCCAAGCTCCGAGAGCCCGGTGTGAGGCGGGCAAGCCCAGCTGAGAGAAAGCCTCGAGGTCCCACCCCTGACAAGACGAAGCCTCGGGAACCCAGCGCAAGCCTCAAGCACAGCTCTCCAAAGCCCAGCGCAACCCCTTCGAAGACAAAGCCTCGAGAACGCGTGGCAACCCCCGAGACTGCCGGATCGAAACCCCGCACCCCTCACCAGAGCCCGACTGAAGCCTCCACACCCTCAACTACAACGAAGCATGGCAAGAAGAAGGACCCCAAGGCCCGCCCCACATATTTAATATTATATGTATATGTATGTATGTATNNTAAGGGCGTGATCCGAACTGCCACCACAGCGTCTATCTCCATATATAATGTATAATATGATATATCACATAACTTACAATATTATATGTATATGTATGTATATATGTATATATATATATATGTATATATATATATACATATATATATATGTATATATATATATATATTTACCAATTATAAAGTATATGGTAACCATACATCTCATACATCCCCATTTTCGTATCCTCTACAGAACCCTATATAGCCCCTATAGGCGAAGAGAAGCGGCGCAATCCGCATCACCGCCCGTGAGTACAAGAACTATGGAGCCACTCTGCGACGAATGTGTGTTCCATCGGCCAAGAAAGGCACCTTGCAGGTGAGTGGGGAGGTGGCTGACAGATGGAAGAACACCAAATCGAGGAAGCAGTTGATCGTGGCTCTCATCAATTGCAAGGGTGACAAAGCTACTCTATTGCAAAAGGCCAACATCATAATAAACATTCGCATTCGTGTCTCTCTTGCCGAAACACCGAAACTCAGGATGCTTTCAATCAGCGTATGGAGGTGGTGATCCGCAATGTCAAGGAAGGAAAAGTTGTCATCGACAGTGGCTACTACACCGAGTCGGCGATGAAGAACGAGCTGAAGTTCGACAAGCAACATGGTGGCATTTATTGTTATATATATATATGCTTACATGATTGGTCTCAGCAATAGAAAAAATGTTGCCGTTTCGCCATTCTATCACTACGTTCTAACTAGCAACCCAAGATCAATACTAAAATAAGAGCCTGTTCGGACCAAACCCAAGACCAACCCTAAAAATAAGAGCCCGCTCGGACCAAACATGAATGCTCATTGCATCGCCCAGTTATCGACACAGCCGAGGGATCGTGTCCAAGCGATCATCAAGTACTGCACGAAGACGAAAGCGCGAAGGCGGCAGCTCACCAGGCCTCCGAACACATGCCATACTTAGGGCGATTGGTCTTCATGATTCCCTGGGTGTGCTTATAGGATTGAGTTTTCAACTTTGCAGGAGAGACAAGTACCAGAAGCACATCCTGGAATACTGGATAGATTTGAAGACCTCGGGGAGCCTGTCGCGAAGTCACAAGGAAGAGTTCAACCAGTTCATCGAGATCATCGACGATGAAGCGGTGTTGCCGCCGCCCGTTTTGGGAAACGAGGCTTTGCCCTCCTATGAGGAGGAGGACGACGATGCTGATGACGACGATGAGTCAGAGGACGAGGAGGAGGATGATGATTGCAAGGGCTCTTCCACCCCGAAGAGCAGGCGAAGGAGGATGAAAAGGAGGAGGCGAACCCCGACTTCCGCGAAGAGCAAGAGAAGGCGAGAGGACAGAGAACACGAAGTGGAAATCGCTTTGGAGGTTTATTGTCTGAAATTTTGGTATGCTTGATTTCTCTTTTATGGTATGAACCCTATAGAACTCCCCAACCTCATATAAGCCCCTATTAAAAGCCCCAAAAATCCTTTATATTTTCTAAAGTTCCAAACCCTATCGCAGGCTTACTCCTAATCTAAGCCAAGCTGCAGGATATCCAGAAGATTCCCACGATTCTCAGCGAGATCCTCCGGGTTCGTGTTAAGACCGACAAGACCCTCGAGGAGCTGAAAAAGCGCAAAGATAAAGACAGCGACAAGTTATCTAGTTGCACTAGATATAATCCAACTTTCCTGCATCACTGTGCTTCTATCTAAGGGCCGGGGAGCTACTGGGCAAGCAGGCTGAGAATCTGATGGGCTTACATGATGAGCTCGCAGAGATCCGGGCAGAGTGCGGCAAGGACGATCCCAGCGCAGAGACTCCCGTCTATCATTATGTTGAATGTCTTCTTGCTTTTTTTTATTAGGCTTTTAAGCTTATGTCGCGTTTACCCCACTCAGGTCAATGAAGAAGCTGAAGACTGCGCTGGCTTCGGTTGAGAAGTTGTGCTCTACTCAGAACCCTATGCAAGCCTGTCCCAGTCCACAGCTGCAGCTCATCATGTCCCATGCAGTATGCAGCCGCTGCTGATGACATCCACCTCAATTTTCCCATGTCAGGACAAGCCGGATTACAATGGAAGAGAAGAAGTTGAGGAGGAGAACGGGGGTGTGTTTGTTCCTCGCAACCCTCCCCAAAATAAGGAGTCCTATATCCCGGGCCCCCCCACCAGTAGTGACACTCCTATTCTGTATCCCCATAGTATACATGTATATCTTGTACCTCAGCTCTAAGGACCATTCTGCGGCCGGTGCCCAAAGCCAAAGCCAACATCAAGAATCCGAACAAGGCCGAGGGTCAAGGCGAGCAGCACGATGAAGAGGATGATCACGCAGTGGGAAGGAAGCCGAAACCTAAAGGAAAAGCCAAGGCTAAGGTTGCACCGAAGCGCAAGTGTGCAAAGTAGGGAAGTAAGCTTGCCCTATTGTGTGATCGGGCCTACGGCTTATAAAGCACTATACTTCAATAAACTTTCTATGGGCTCAGGGTATATAGGGTTGAAAAGGCCCACCCGGGGGGGCAAGCTCTTCTCGCCACACTCACAAGAAAGTGTGATGTGGTAGCAAGGCTTCCGGTGTTCCAGATCATTCACATGATCACAAAGTTTCTGTTCCTGTGGGGCATCGAAAGCGCTATCCGAGTGGAAAACAATCGATCGACTGCTTGCTTCTTCATGCTTTACCCAAAGGCACCACTATAGGATTGCAAGACTTATGCTGCGCAGGTGCTGGAAGACCACTGGATCGGGAGCCCGGCGCCGCATCAACTGCCTTGGCGCGTGCTCGTGGATCAGGGGTGTGGACTTTAAATTCCCTTAAATCCATAACCCTTAATTTCGAAACTCCAGCCTTAAAATGCATACCTTATAACCCCTGAACCCGTGAACCTTACGAAATACCCCTCTTTCTACACCCTATATAATAGCCAGCCTAATCCTATATACCCTGAAGGTTTCTGACCGCCTGCTGTGTAGCATTGCTGCTGGTTTTGTTGATGAAGTTCGTGATGCTGACCCAGACTTAGCGGAGGATCTTCGAAGTGCTGGATTGCTACAGGACTTGCACCGGCAGTCGAGGACGAAGCACGAATCTAAATCTTCAAAAAGCTTTGAAAAGCATGGCTTATCCTGTCCAATACAGCTCGGGATGGTGGATGTGGGTCACGACAAAACACATCCTGTCCTCAAGGTTGCTGATGTTATCCAGGCTTTGGCTTCATGCAACAAGTTGTGTTTGCTATGGGGTGCTGAGTCTATGACATCAAATACAGATGTGCTGCCGAAATTCTGGAGACGCTGGAAGTCTCACGACCCGCAGCACGCAGCACTGCAGCACCATCGGGATCACATGGCTTATGTGCTGCCACTGCAACTTCATGCGGACGAAGGGCAAACCCTTAAGAAGACTGGTGTCATGGTGATAAATTGGCAGTCGCCGATTGGTTTTGGGGTTTCCACATCGGATGATTGCCCTGCAGCTATGCAACTGAACTATTGTGGCAGCTCGTATGCAACAAGGTTCTTGTACACGGTCTGCCATAAGAAGTGCTACAGCAAAGACAAGTCCTATGTCCTCACTGGCATCCTGGATCGATTGGCTTACGAGCTTGTTGATTTATTCTACAATGGTCTAACTGTAAATGTTGCAGGCAAGCAAGTGACCTTCTTCGTAGCGCTGCTGGGGCTCAAAGGCGATTGGCCGATACAGGCTCGCATCGGGAACTTGACAAGACATTTCGCCCGAAAGGGCGTGTTTGAGGTTTCTGTTAAGAGTGGTTTTTGCCATTTGTGCCGAGCTGGGGAGCAGGGCTACAACCCCAATGAGTATGGACCATCTGCTGCGTGGCGAACCACGTACTTAACTTCTGTTCCCTGGATTTCGGAAGGACCCCTGTGTCGCGTGCCGCAGTCGCCGGCGAAGGCGCTTATGCATAAGTTTGATCTCTTTCATACGGTTCACAAGGGTGTTTTTGCAGAGCTTGCTGGCAGCGGCATAGCGACGCAGCTTCAGTGTTATGTTGTTTTTTTTGGTTTATACTATACAATGTAACTTGGCAACCCAACTACTGGAATCTATTCAACTCAGGTTGTCATCACAGACTATGCATTGGCAGGGCCTGGTGACATGGCGGTGCAGCTGGATGGAATCTATGCTTTGGCTGTGCAGCACTGCAAATCCACGCAGACGCCGCTGCATATGGATGGGCTCACTCGGCATCTCTATGCTGACTACGATTATCCTGTTGGGTGCCTTTCTTCTTTTGAGCACGATTTCGGTTATAGGAAATAGCCTTCTTTGTTTTCTAAGTCAGGCTTGTTTGTGTGTGGTTATACACATATAAATAAGGAGCTGGTTCAAAGGGGCCGATACTGCGGCCATGTGTTCTTTTCTTGAAGCTTTCTGGGCGGAGCACCTCGCGGCGCATGCAAGCGACTCGGACGAGTACTTGCATGGGATTCTTGAATGCTTGCGGGCTGCGAATATTTTTATGAGGACGTTATATCGGTCAGGACTTTGGCTTTCGCAAGACCGATGTCAGGTGGCTGCTCAGGCCGGGGCATCCTTTCTCAAAGCCTACATCGAAACGTCAAGTCGGGCGTTTGATCGGCAGAAGACCCGATTCAAGCTCACGCCTAAATTTCATGGGCTCATCCACATCGTGGACAGTTTGATTACTGGGTACAATTCCGGCCGGAGATGGACACTATCTCCGTTGAGTGAATCCACGCAATTGGACGAGGACTTTATCGGCCGGGTTTCGTCTACCACAACTGCAGTTAGCTCCAGAAATATGCATAGCCAGACTCTCCGCAAATACCTTACGAACATGTGGGCGGCTGTGCACGGCCGGTGAAAAAAAGTGAGGAGCCCGATGGTGTTGGCTAAGTTTTGCGGGGTTCCAGCTGAAAACACAGCCCTCTTGAAGCATAAACCGCTTGTAAATCTCCAATAATCCCCAACACGAAACCGGCGCCGGATTTCAAAACCAGCTCCTTTCGTCAGTCGCCTGTTATTTTGGGCTACCGGGTTTTCCAGGTAAACCCTAAACCCTAAACCGACTTACATAGCCGTAGAGCAGGCAGCCTTTAACGTGAACCGCTTGCAGGTACGATGTTCCCTACATACTTGTGTATGCCCAAAGGCCCAAAGGTCAACTTATAGCTCCCTTAAAGGACTGGACAAGCAACCCTGAACCCTAAACCCTAAACCCTAAACCCCTAAACCCTAAACCCCTTAACCCTGAACCCTAAACCCTAAGCCCCTAATTTAGAGTCTTCAGATCCGACTTTGGGTGTTCAGGATTCGAAAGGCTTCCGGGTTGTCTCTGTGGCGTTCGTGCGCTATGATTGACTTCTCCGGGCTTTAACTGCGCCGATCATCTTGGGTTGAGTATTATAGAGGCCTACAGAATTACCGATACTATCTTTGGGGGGGGTCCTTATGATAACTTTTTGTATACTATACCCCGAAAGCCCAGCCCTCTATTAAGACCCGTATAGAGCAGTTCTGGGCCAGGTGGCTTGCAGGGTCGAGGTTGCAGGCTGGGCTTCTTGGAGGCTTTGGCATCTTGTTCCTCTTCCCGTGAGGGGCGTTCCTTTATCTCGCCCTCATATTTTTTTTGGGTGCTAGTAAGGTTTAGGGTTAAGGGTTTGATGATGATGACGATGCTGACGATGATGATGATGATGCTGATGATGCTGTTCCTCTCATTGTTCGAAGGCTTCTCGGTAGTCCTCTTCGGCATCGGGTTACCACATATGCCAACACCAGGACCTCAATCCTTCTGTCGCATAGGCCCTCGAGCCTCTGCAAGAAGGCAATCCTTCGCTTGTTGCTTCAGAAGCCCCTTGGGTTTAGGGTTTCGGGTCTTATACCAGATGACTCCAGATTGATTCGTGAGATCCTGACTGCCGAGGGACAAAACTCTGTTTACCTGAAGCATCCTTAACTCACAATTGCACGGCATATTCCCTCTTTGGGGGCAATGCAGGGTTTTGCCCGACGATCCTCGCCGAGAAGAGTACCCCGACGTGTGGGCATATCAACCAAATGTGTAATATAGGGGCCTTAATAATTGCCGATGCTATTTTTGGGGCTTCCTTACGATACTTCTAGTACAAAAATATCCCCCCAAAAGCCTTATTCTAAGTGTTAAGGCCCATATATATATATATACATACATATATATACATACATATATATACACATAAAAAATATATATATACATACATACATATATGGTGACCCTGGAGCCCCTCCGAAAGACTAAGACCTAGGTCGTCGGCACAAGCCCTCAACCCTAAGCCTTTCCGAAAGCTCGTGACAACGGGTTTAGGGTTTTAGGGTTTAGGGGTTAGGTTTTAGGGTTTAGGGTTTAGGGGTTAGGTTTTAGGGTTTTAGGGTTTAGGGTTTAGGTTTTAGGGTTTAGGGTTTAGGGTTTAGGGCGTCTCAAGTCTCTAGTTTCCTTAATGCCCCATGAAGATCTTGCAAAGTCCCCTCAAAACCGCGCAGCGCTGCACAATGCAGAACCTTGCATCCCTAAAAAAACATGGACCGAGGTGCCTGCCCGAGTGGGAGTTTACAGACATCCGTTGCTCCCGGGAGTCTAGGAGAAGCATTCACTAGGTTGGGGGTGGTTTGGGGTAAACTCATCCCTAAACCCTAAACCCTACAGCGTCAAACTCATCGTAGGATGGTTGCTAGGCCGCTAGGCCCTCTCGATCTGTTCGAGGATGTCTGGTAGTAGAAGTGTGGCAACACAAGTACTTTGGTTGGGATTTTCAAGCAATCGCAATCGCAGCTACCTTGCATATGTGTTATTCCTGGTTAAGAGTGCCTTGCAGGTAGCTAGGAAACTCAGTTCATTTTATGGGAGATAAACCCTAAACCCTAGACCCTAAACCCTAAACCCTGAACCCTAAAATCCTAAACCCTAAACCCTAAACCCTCAACCCTTTGACCCTGGTCCTAGCACTTCTGTCTCTTCTGCTCTATGCTTGTCTCTCGGTGCAGTCCGAGAATATTATTCCGGTTTTTGGGGGTTTAGGGGTTAGGGTTTAGGGGTTAGGGTTTAGGGTTTTGGGGCTTTGAAAGCCCAGTTAGGCATTCTATGGCTACCGGCCACCGAGTTCAAGATTTCTGAAGGAAGGGGCCTAGTATAGGGGCCCTCATAATTAGAACAGGGTATATTTATACTATAATTATAATAAGTAACCTAAGTAACCCCAAAACCCTATTCTAATCATTAAGGCCCCTGCCTTCGGCGTTCTGTGGTTACCGGATACTGAGTTCTAGTAAGTTCCGGGAGCAGATGCCAAACTTCTGAAAACGGGGCCTCCGTGGACAGACGCTGGGAATGGAGGATCGGGGCTTCAGCCAAAACTCCTAAACCCTAAATTCCTAGAAACCCTAGATTCCTCAGCCCCTCAACCCCTAAACCCTAAACCCCTCAACCCTTAAGCCCAAAATCCCCAAAAAATCTAGCGACCTGCGGTGCGCTGGGCTTTTCGGATCACCAACAGGGGCGCCGACCGGTTCTATGGAAGGTTTGCAAGGGTTTAGGGCTTTAGGGACCCAACTGCCCTTCATCCTGACAGCACTCCATGAGCAGCCTAAACCCTAAACCCTAAACCATTTAGGGTTTAGGGTTCAGAGCTTTAGGGCTTTGGGGCTTTAGGGCTTTAGGGTTTATAGGGTTTAGGGTACTATCTTGCACCGATCTTGCCGGACCCCGCCTTTGCCATGCGCCCTTTCCAAAACATGGCGAAGGCTGCTGCTCTTCGAAGATTGCTAAGAGAACTCGTCCACTTATTGTTGAGGCTGATGTTTTGGGGTTTAGGGTTTTAGGGTTTAGGGCTTGGAGTTTTTGTTTTCATACAGGTCTCCACAGACTTGTTTGTTTTTTTTTACTGCTTACGTTCTCCCAAACCAGAGAGACCCAATTTTGCAAGTCTCTTGGAAGCGCCTTGAGCTTCCGACCATACTGTGGAGCCCTGATTAATTTGTTTAGGGTTTTGGGGCTCCTTAAAGGGTTCTATAAGGGCTACTATAAGGGTTTAGGGTTTAGGGGCCGTAACTCTCAGAATAGGGTTTGGGGTAGATTACACGATAAATATGATGAGGAGCCTGCAGAACCCTGTTCTAATTCATAAAGCCCCCGCAGTCGGCCTCCTCTGCTAAATTGCATTGCGGATCTGAATGGCAAGGCAAGTACAGAAATTTTTGAGTGGGGCTTGGCTGTCAGGGCCTTATAGATATTACTTTCGGCCCTAAACCAATATGTTATGGCTAGGATCTCAAGAAAGAAAGGTGACCAGCATAAAGCACCAAAAGCGGAAAGCAAGCCAGAAGATGCCAAAGCCGAAAGGCCAGATCCCTGGACCTTCAACCCTAAACCCTAAACCCTATACCCTAAACCCTCAGGCCCCCGAAGTCCTATAGGCTCTTGATCCCTACACGCACAACCCCCGCCCCCAACCCTGAACCCAAAACTCCGGACCCAAACCCCAAACCCTAGACCGAAACCCTAAACCCCAATCCCTTATCCCTAAACCCCTAAACCCCTAAAGCCCTAAAACCCTAAAGCCCTAAACTCTAAGCTGTGGAGAGCAGCCTCGCCCGCTAGCGGCATAGGTGCAGGAGGACCTACGAGGTTTCGGGGTGCTCCGCCTGGGCGGGTGCTTGCTAGGGCTCATAGATTCTTCTGTAGGGTTCTGCTAGACTGTTAGAACTTGTCATTTCCGTTACAAAGCTTTATCGGTTGTGAAGGGGCGTTTAGGATGTTTTTGGTTTCATCCAGTTTCTGGTTGAACACAGGGTTGCTCGTTTCTTTGTTATTATAGTTATGTCTTCATCCTGTGACGATTCTATTACCAGAGTTCTTGCTCTTGCATGCTGTTTGGTTCTTAGTTCAGGACCGTCGGTAACAACAAGAAGCCAAACAAAGCGCCAGTAAACCTTGTTGAGTTTAGGGGTTTAGGGTTCTCTACTGCCTCGTTACTAGTACAAGCCCACGACCCGCAATCCTAAACTCTAAAACCCGCACCCTACGCCACGTCGAAAGCACGGCGGCCCGGGCATGAAGCAAGACGGACCACATCGTAGCCTCCTTCTGCACTGTTTCATGCGACCAAGGATCCTAAGTACCTACGTCGTGTGAAGTATGGGGTTCTCTCTCTCTCTCTCTCTATATATATATACATACATATACATATTTTTATTTGTTTATCTATTTACTTATATCATCATGTATGGCGAAAGTTTGTGTAAGTATAATCCTCGAATTACTCTGAAGCCGGAGGTTTCAAAACAGATATGCATATATATATATATGTATGTATATGTATATATATATATATGTATATATATACACATATACATATGTATGGTGTATATACATAATATGTGGGATCCGGGCATTTTTGCTGAGTAGTGGGATATTGCTTATAAGGAACAAAGATAGAGTGTCCATTTTTCCTGGAGCACCCGTTTGCTGCAGGGATCATAGTGCCACATAAACCCAAAACCCCTGTTATTTGACTTAGTAAGGCCCTTATAGCACAGAAGCCTTGTAGGAATCTCGATGGTACCCTTCATAGTGACCCCTTATAAGGAATGCAAAGGAGGAACCCTCTTCTAAGTACAAACAGCGGCCTTTAATTACGTATAATCCTTCGGGCTCCTCATGCTTCCAGGTTGGGCTTTGTCCCTTGACGGGATGTCCGGCCTCGGATTGTAGATCTCAGGGTTTTCGGGGTTTGGGGGGTTTAGGGCTTCAGGGTTTTGGGGGTTTAGGGTTTAGGGTTCTAGCGTTTAGGGTTTAGGATTTCAGGTTTTGCGGGTTTAGGGTTTTAGGGTTTAGGGTTTCGGGATTGTTCAGGGGCGTTTACGAGCGGGTTTGCGGTGTAGGGATTCAGGCCAGGGTTCGGGTGTTCATCGAAGGTTACAGCTTCAAGATCGAAGCTCCTATCTCGCCCCTAAAACTCTAAGCCCCCGACCTTCAAAATGCAGCCCAAAATACCAAAAACCCTACGCCCCACCAAAGCTTGAAATGCACCCTCAAGGGAAAACAGCATTCGAAGTTTGAGTGTCTGACTTTTCGAGTGTTTCTCGATCCTGAGTCCTGCCTTCCTAGGGCAAAGTTCAAGGCTCAGCTTAGGGTTCAGGGTTTTAAAAACGCGTAGGGTTTAGGGTTTGGGGTTTAGAAATGCGTAGGGTTAGGCTTTAGGTCAGTTTAAGTTCAGTCGATCCGTCAGAGCAACTTTCAATCAGCCAAGCTGAAAGGCGCAAAGACTGAAACCCTACTATAGGGTCGGAAGGACCAGTCAGTAATGGTGTCCCATTGATAGTCCCTACATACTTATGGTGTAAAATACCCCCAGATCCTATTCTAATTATCGGTACTGCCCTCTTTTCATGTAGGAGGACTCTGTAGTTTGTAAGGCTTGGGTAGGAAACTGCCCCATGGGATGAGACGACTCTCACTCGAGCCATCGCACGTTTGCACCCGCAGCTTTGGAAAATGCTCGTGTTCCGGCATCCACAATACAGTTCAATTCAGGAATATCCGTAAAAGCTACGTGGCTCCTGATATTATGATCTATCAAACATGCTTGAATTGCATGGTACTCTGCTTTCTGCCCGGTTCCACGGGATGGCGGGTGGAGGGGTGGGCGAGGTCGTTGATTCAGAGTGTCGTGGAGGGTTGGTCGAAAGCTCGTTTTAGAGGTGTTGTGTATTGAGGTTCATTAATCGTGGAATGGTGGGTCAGGGCGTGCCGAGGAGAGAGAAAGTCGTGGGGCGGTGGGTGAGAGCCTCTATACAAAAGAGTTTATGGGTAGTTTCAATCCGAATTAGTATAATTCAATCCAGTGCTGATTCATTTGTCGGGATTTAGATTCTAACCAAAAATTGCTATTCGTGAAATATCATATGATCATCGGTTCTTCTTATATATTTTGTTTTTAGTTAAATATCGAAATGATATTGCCTTAGGAGATGTGTTCATCGTTCGTTGTTATTAAGGATATTAGTATGAAGAATTCAGGAGCTATATTTTTTAGATTACAGATATCGGCATTTAATGTTATTGTTCTTGATCAGTTTAAATTATGTATCTATGAATAGTTTAAAATAAAGATAGGGAGTATTAATATCTGAAAATTAAGCAGGAAGTTCTTTATAAACTTGTTTTATTAATACATTATATAAGTTTAGGGGGGTACGTTTTGGTTGATCCATAAACCCGAAAATGCGGCCGATCCTTAAACGAGAGTCTTCGTCCATTGTGCCTGCCTTCGGGTTTCGGATGTCTCCAAGGTCCAAAATCCTAAACCCCATTGGCACTTCGAAGCAGGTTGAATGTTGTGTCACAAATCATACTGTCCGGAACTTTTACTTCTGCAGCCCCAGCAACTTGCAAAGCTCAGTGCAGTATTCAATATTGCGGGTCGTCTGTGCATCTGGGTTGTATTCCGACAACGACCAAGCCCTGGGCACAACTCTGATTGTCACCATCAGAATGAGTGTTGCGGATCCGACACCATCCCCCCTCCCTAAACCCCATAATCCAAAACCCTAAACCCTAAACCCCTAAACCCCTAAACCCCTAAACCCCTAAACCCCTAATCCCTAAACCCCAAGCCCCAAATACTTCGAATCCTGGCCCCTGAAGCCGCAGACCTCACAGTTTGATACGAAGCGTCACAGCCATGGCCATGCGGGGGATCAGATTGCCCAGGCAGCTGGCGCAGGCGGCTATGCCGGATCTTTGGGCTGTTTAGGGATTTGTAAGGGTTTAGGGTTTACGGTTTAGGGTTTAGGGAGGGCTCCGGGGTTTGGGATTTAGGCTTTTTTAATTTGGGGATCGGGGTTTCGATCAAACGAGCGTGAAGCTGGGGTGCACTGGATTGACGAAGGTAAAAAAACGCCCAGCATGCATCGAAACCGCATTGCAGCTTGATTTGCACGAACGGAAAGGCAGCACCCTAATCGCAATTCCGGATGAACCCTGAACCTCTGCATGCTGTCGCTTAGACCCTTCAGCCTAAGCCTGTGTCTCTGTGAGACAGTCTGTGCACCTCGCACGATGCCTTTTCGCCGAGCTGTCCGGCTGGTTCCAATATCTGGACATTGTAGAAGGGCCACCTGCCGCTGAACCCTGAAACCCTTATATACATATATATATATGTATATATGTATGTATGTATGTATGTATGTATGTATGCATGCATGTGTATATATATATATACAAATACCATATACCTCGAACCCCGTACCCTAGACCACAGATTCTAAATCCACTTCTGAAGCAATCCCTCAGCCCCTGAACCCTCCTGACCTGATTCTCCCTGGTTCTTAGTAGGGAATGGGGGAATGGATCCCTATGATAGTCCCTGAAGGTCCCCTATAGTAGTCCCCAAAAAGCCATTCCTCCATTCCCTACCCTAAACTCTAAGCCCTAAACCCTAAACCCTAAACCCGAAACCCGAAACCCTAAACCCATTCCCTGCTACGAACCACGGAGTGATGTTTGGACGGCGGATCCGACGTAAGGGCCGTCGGTCGAAGGAGCTCTGGACCCTCCCGTGTAGGGTTAGGGGGGTTCAGGGGTTCAGGGGTTTAGGGGTTTCGGGGTTTAGGGGTTTAGGGTTTGGAGTTTAGGGGTTTAGGGGTTTAAAGGGTTTGGGTTTGGGGTAAGGGGGCTTTAGGCCTCTAGGGGGCCTTTGGGCGTGGAAGGGCTTCGGCTTTAATGGAGTCGCTACAGAAACCTGCAAAACTCCCTGCAAACTTGGAAGTTCCTTTGGAGGTTTATCCTCTTTGCTGGGCTGGGCGTGCCGCGCGGGGGTCTCAGGGTCGCCGAAGCCTGCCTATAGTCTCCATCGTAGTTCCTTTTTGGGGCTACCGTTTTAGGATCCTTAATATAAAATTGGTTAAACCAAAAAAGGAACTACAATGGGAACTATAGGTGTTTGGGCAAGGTGATGTGCAGAGATGTGCGGAGCGTTTACATGGCTGTTTTGATGGGTTTTTTTTGGAGAGATCTTTCGGGGCTTTCAGTTTTAGCCAAGGTTCCGGATCTAGGTTGTAGGATTTGGGACCTTGTGCTTCAGGATGTTGGGTTGTCGGTTTGGGGGTCGTGACTTAGAGTTTCGATCTAGAGCTGCGGGCCTAGATGTCAACGATGTTTTGGGAGGCGTAGAACTTCCTAAGCCCTAAACGGTCTTCTTTCATTTTCAACCAAGCGTGCGGGTTTCGCACAGAAAACAGACGACCGGTTTTAGGGCTTATAGGGTTTATGAGGTTTATAGGGTTTATAGTGCTTATAGGATTTATAGGGTTTTTAGGGCTTTTAGGGTTTAGGCTTCAGGGTGCAGGGCTACACTTACACGGTTGAGAACCTTGCCGATAAGTTGTCATGGGACCGGGCCCCGCCGGGGGGCATGTTTTGGATTCGCATACGTGTATGCAACCGCGACTCCACTCCGAGAGTCAGGGTCGCCATAGCCTTTGCATGCATCCATGATTAGCCTAATTACCAAAATGAACTATGAAGTCACAACTTACTGTTTTGTCGGGCTTGGGGCTACAAGTAATGAATTCAGACAGCCCAGGATTTGGAGATGCCTCTGCAAGTTTTTGTTTAGCGTCGAAAATGACGGGCCTGCCTTGTATGTTCCCCCTTACGTGAGAAGTTTTCTAGTGGCGTAGGGGAAAATCCCTGAAGCCGACAAAACCCTACCTAAACCTGCTCAGCCCTAAAATGCCCCAAGCACTGTGCCTTCAAGGCTTCGCTTGAACACCCCGAACTTGAAAAAGGTCATCATCTTCTTCCGCGCCTGCATCCTCCCAACCTGGGGCAAAGGCGGGTGTTTGCTTTCTGGACAGTCTCAAGTGCGCTGCAGGCTGAGGTGGGTAACATAGATCCTTCCGAAGCCCAAGTGGGGCCGGTGCGGATCTTGCGATACTTGCAAGCGTAACAACTCTATCCGGGTGACAAGTAAAGGGAGGTGCTCTAACGGCGGCAGCTCCCACGTTGTTCTGAGAGGCCTGGCGCACCTCTATCGTGGCTTAGACTGGCTTTCGGGATCCTGAACCCTAAACCCTATAAACCCTACATACTTCGTGGAGTGCTTGCGGAGATCTCGACCTACCCTGACATCCTGAACCCAAAGGCTTGAAGGTTCAGGGTTGAGGGTGGCTTAGGGTTTAGGGTTTATAGGGCTTTTTGACTTATAGGGCTTAGGGCTTCTAGGGTTTACGGCTTAGTGCTTATAGACTTATAGGGCTTAGGGCTTAAGGGTTTAGGGTTCAGGGCTTAAGCTTAATCAGAGGGTTTAGGGCTTAGACCACACCTGAGGTCCCAGCGCCAAGCCATGAAGACCTGGACCCTGGCCCATGGACAGGATGCAGAGCTTGTGTTTGCCAATCTCTCCAAGACGATCCACCGCGGGCGGCGCTCCAAGCACGTTGATGGGATTTTTTTCAGGCCTTCGCGTGTTGCTTCTGGAGGACTCTGTGTAGAACCTGGCGGCGCTGTAACTTCTAAAACATCAGCCACACGCTTCCAGTGGTCTGTGGTTTGCGAAAATAGAATTCTTGGTAGCCATGTCCTTTCTTTAGTTGACCAACTACCGGTACTCTTGATGGCGAGCATGTTTCTAGGAGATTCTAGGATCCGCCGCGGCGGGGAGATTTCGGCGTTATCTTTAGGTTCAGGTTTAAGGTGTAGGGCTTAGGACTGCGAGGCACGTGTCTTGTATCTCAGAACATAGAAGTGCAGCAGAGCAGAGCTTAGACAATTGAACCATGAGTAATGAGTGCAGCTGTGAGAGCCACCTCAAACGTCTGTCCGGCAAGTATGGTATGTGTTGCAGTGTCGTCGGGAGCTTGATCCTCGACTGTGAGTCATGCCCCGGTATGTTGTGGCTGACAAGAAGCCAGTGTAGCAGCTGTCGGCATCCTCCCCGCTGAAATGCTGCAGCTTGCGCATGTTCTGAAATGGGCACTCCTTTCTGCATCAATTCTGGGCATGTTGGCACTTGTTTGGATGATGGGGGTTGGGTGCGATGACATGTGCCGATACGATCAGTTTCGCGAGAAGCTGGAGCGTCAAGGTGACACATGCCAGTATGTTGAAGCTCTTGCCAAGATGGAAGGGCAGTGAGGTGCAGAGGAGTTTGTGACTTGTGCTCCAAGCAACCGCCCTGCTGTCAAGCCAGCAGCTGAAGCGAACTGAAGACAGGACTAGCATCAAGCTGCTCGAGCAACGTATGCTTCAGGTTCCAGTGCTGAGTATTGATGCAAAGCGGACGATAGCGCAACAGTTCCATGGCAGGAAAAGTGCTTGCGGCTGCTCGTGAGAGCGCTGCCTGGAACCTGCAGAACATCCGAGCTGTTCTGAAACGCCTTGCTAGAGACTTACCAGCATTTCTAACACGCTCGGATGGAGAGGTGGGACAGCCACAGACGAGTCAACTGCAGGAATCAACCTGAATGAGGTCATGGCTTGGCCAGCAACAAACCGGCCTCAGGCAAGAATACGAGCTGTTGACTCCATGGTTTGGCGGACACGACAGGCCCAGACAGCAACAAGCCGGTCACAGTCAGAAATCCACTGCATGCTTTGGCCAGCAACCGGGTCCCAGTTAAGAATCCACCCCTTTGACTTCATGGGTTGGCGGACGTGAAGGGCCCGGACCACAACAAACCGGTCCAAGTCATGAATCTGTGACTGTGACATTACATGGCGGGCCGGCAACCATCCGGTCCCCAGTCAGGAATCCACTCCACCGCGTTCATGGTTTGGCCTGCAAGCAGGTGTCAGTCAAGAGACCAAGCCATTGGCATGGTTTGGCGGACATGTGGGGCCCAGACCTCAATTAACCAACCGGTCCCAGTCATGAATCTGCGACATTTATTTCATGGGCAGCGCAAACCAAACCCCAGCCGAAACTAAATGCATGACATCTGGACAGACCCGCCCCATGTGGTGTGTGTGTGTGTTTGTGTGTGTGTGTGTGAGTGAGTGATGATGTCTTTGCATGTGTGCGTGCGTGTGCGCGCATGCATGTGTGCGTGCGTGCTTGTTTTTGTGTGTTGATGTTTTGTGACCCTGAGACAGGTTCTAGAGGCTTCAGGTTTGGTTTCAGTAGAGGCCCGTCAAGACGTTTACTCTAGGCGCAATTTTGGCCCACAGCCGCGGCTTCCTTTCACGCAGAACAGAGGCGTGTCCCCAAACCCCAACACCTCGAAGAACTGAACATCTATGCCCCGAAACCCTGACCCTTAAACCCCCAAACCCTTAAAATCCCAAAATCACCAAGCCCGAAACCTAAAACCTTCAATCCTCACTGCGAGAAGTACCGATACATGTCGCAAAGGTTCAAGTTCGACAGGATGTTCGAGAGCGACGACTTGGACCCACAGTCCTTGCTGGAGTGCCGACCCCAGACCGGGCTGCGCACCGGTCTTCAAGTTGTTATTCCCCTAAGGGTCCAAGTACCGAATAATCCTACACTCTCCCGAATACTAACCTAGATAACTACAGTCCGCAACCAAAGTACCCTATTATTGAGTTCCTTGGACACCCTTCAATTAAGGATTCAAGGAGTGGGTTTCGACGCAGAGACACTTCGAAATCCTTCAATCAAGCTAAGCAAGTGACTCTTGTGTAGCATCCCTACACCGTTTGGAGGGTCTCCACGCTCTTTTCGGGAGGGCTTTTCTGAAGCAAGCCATTGTTGCAGTCTCTGGCGAGTGTAGGGTTTAGGGATGTCCAATGTCTAAATGTTGTTGTAACGATATGACGATATTTGTTGGAATTTTGTCTAGTTGTTATCATGTTGCAGCAGCTGTGAGATAGTTGGAACTGTTGCAACGATGAGGCCTGTCTAGCGCTCGGGATGGGGTTTGCGGTTTTTATCTGAGCCGAATAAGCCTCAACCCCAAGCCTTGTACATAACCCTAAAGTAAGGGTTTCCAACTTTTGGGCTTCTACTGTAAAACCGAAAACCCTAAACCCTAAAGCCCCTAAACCCTAAACCCTACACCCCCTAAACCCTAAACCCCCTAAACCCTGAACCCTACACCCCCTAAACCCTAAACTCCCTAGACCCTAAACCCTAAACCCTAAACTCCCTAAACCCTAAACTCCTTTAACCCTCAACTCCTTAGCCCTCATGCACAACCTTATCTCTGAACCTAAGGGTTCCTAGACCCGACACCTGGAAACCCTGAGCCCTGCACCTAAGAACCCCCAGCCTTAAGGGACTATCATAGAGTCATAGGTTTAGGGTTTAGGATTTAGGGTTTAGGATGTAGGGTTTAGGGGCTATCATAGGGTCATAGTAGGGAAAGGGTTTAGGGTTTAGGGTTTAGAATGGAGGAAAGGGTTTTTGGGGACTACTATAGGGGACCTTCAGGGGCTATCATAGGGATCCTTTCCCCCATTCCCTACTAAGAACCAGGGAGATTAAAACAAGAGCCCTACAGCAGAAGCCCAAGGAGGGGGATCTTTAGTTGAAAGAGGTTGGGTTTAAGGTCTTGGGGAAGATGGTTTAGGGTTTAGTGGTCTAGGATTTAGGGTTTAGGGGTTTAGGGTTTAGGGTATAGCGTGGGTCCCGCACTCTGAAGACGCTCCCTGCAAAGATTGGGCCTTCCGTCCCGCAACTACGAGCTGCACTGCCCCCCAAAACTTTTGACATAGAAAGGGAGGGGGGGTAGCCATAGACAGGACTGTTTCTTAAGAAGTTCGCCCAGAAGCTCGCATACATGCTTTTCTTTAGCCCTTTTGACACCCGTCTGGAACCCGTTCATATAATGAGCCCTTACGAAAGTCTCGTAAGAATCCGATCAAAACTTAGATGAACATCTGCAGACACTCTCGTAAATATACGATCGAACCCTAAACCCTAAACCCAAAACCGTAACAAAGCTGGAAGTTCGTGTCTCCTCGCGGTCTGCCAGGCTTGACCAGATGGCCCTGGTGAGCATGAAGACCCAGGCTGACTTCATGGTAGGGTTTGGGCTTTTAGCACTGAGGCCTTGGGGTTTAGGGTTTATGCTTTAGGGTTCAGGGTTTAGGGTTTAGGGCCATAGAGTTTAGGCCAAGTTTCGGCTTTTCGGTTTTATGGCCTGAGGGTTTGGCACCGGAATTACTTCTCGCAGTTATATTGGCTCTCCATTTTCACACATACTCCAGCAGTTGCAAGCTTCGTTTTGCAAAACGTCTTCTTCGATGTACAGTATTGGCGGAACGATTCCCGCCCTTCGAACCACAGCAACAAATGGAAGATATGTTCCAGCTGCAAGCATAGCGACAACAAGAGGACCGGTGAAAATGGCAAGCTGGCAGCAGCGCATGCCTCGTCATCATCATCATCATCATCAGAACAATGGTCAACATTGAAGCTGTGATCATGAAGGTCGCGGGTAAGAATGTGCACATGTGAGGCATAAGGTGACGAACACGCTGCATCCCTTACACTCCTTGAGCCTGTAAGCAGCATCAAGACGTAAACACCCCTCACAGGACTGGGCTTCAGGACTCCACCCACCCCATCCTGCAGTGGAAATCATCAACTGCGGGGCTTTAGGTTTTAGGACATCAACTGTAGGGCTTTAGCTTTTAGGATTTCGGGCTGGGAGCATCGTGGGAGTTAGTATACCCCTAATTAAATCCCAAACCTGAAACCCGCAACCTCGAGAACCTAAGACCCAGAGTACCCTTAATGGAACCCTTCCTGAGCCCTGAGCCTTCATCCAACCCGTGGAGCGAGCCATTTGCCGAAGGATGCTCCTCGGAATATCATGGAGAAGATCGTGAGGCCGAGCGTCGGTAAGAACACAGGTTTAGGGTTTAGGGTTTAGGAGTTTAGGGTTTAGGGTTTAGGGTTTAGGGAGGGCCTCCCGAATCAGGTGGCTGAGGGTTAGGGTTTAGGGTTTANNGGTTTAGGGTGTTGTTTAGGGTGTTGGGTGTTTTGTTAGGTTCTGTGGGTTTTGTTGTTCCAGCTTAACATCGCATGGGGGGCCTTCACAATTAGATTAGGGTTCGGTGGGCATTTTGTGAAGGGATATTGTTACTACTTGCATGAGCGCAGGCCCCTACATTAAGCACGGTCAGACCTTCCAAAAATTCCCCGAACAAACCTAGAACGTCGTGTACCAGCTCGCAGCTCGCTAGCTACAGCCCATCAAAAGGCCCTAACTGGTGGGATTTAGGCTTGAGCAACCCAGGCCCTAAATCC
>CAJNJA010075164.1:0-21199 GCA_905231915.1 Symbiodinium necroappetens
ATATCCTAAACTCTTACAACTCACAACCATGACCTTCAAAACTCAAACCCTGGGTCTTCCTAAGCTTAGGGTTTAGGGCTTAGGGCTTAGGGTTTAGGGGGGTTTAGGGTTTAGGGTCCAGGGTTTAGGGGTTTAGGGACGCAGACTTCCCAAGGTTACCTCTGTGCCGGCACGAAACCCGGCAAGTGCAGTGTTCATACGGCCTGTCGTCACGCGTAATGACGCACATAAGCTACAGGCTTGACATATCACAGCCATCTGTCATGGCAGGCACTAGAAGTGCCATGACCTAGGTTCCTAACCTAAGCCCCGAACCTACACATAGTACCTGGACCCTCCGTCCACCCTCTGATATATTACTCTAGATACCCCTATTTGAGGGTACAGCGAGAGTCCTGGTATGTAAGTATCCCCAAACACTCGCTTCGGCCCGGAAAACCTCTCTTTCATCACGAGCTCCCAAAACCCTGCACCAAAAATTCTCTAAACAGGGCTTGTTCTACGTCAACGTTCGCTCTATTGCTTTGGCTGTTCTGCAAACGACGATGCAGGGCGCAGGTCTTGTAGGGTTGTTGTCCTTCGAGGAAGTATTGATAGTTTGGATTTCGTGTTGATGGTTTCAGACCCTAAACCGCCTAAACCCTAAACCCTGAACCCTAAACCCTAAACTCTAAACCCTAAGCCCTAAACCCTAGGATTTACATAAGGAGGATGTAGGGTTTAGTTTTGGTTAGGTTTTGGGGCTTTCGGACTGACTCAGCTTCAAAAGGGGGTAGACCTTCCTCGCCAGTACTTCTGTTGATGATATTAAATCCTGCATTTAATTTAGGGGTTTAGGGGCTTAGGGTTTGTTTTAACACTTGGTACACTTCTCGATTTGGGTTTAGGGTATAGGGTTTAGGGTTAATGATATAAATCCTGCATTACCTTTAGGGCCCAAACCTATGGAAATTATGGCATATTCCTTATTATGGGTAATGCAGGATTTATATCATCTACCGTGCAACAAGCACAGCAAGAGTCACGTTCCGTTACCTAGGGTTAGCCCGTCAAACCCTCTGAAAGCATATTCGTAAATAGGGCCCTATTCAGCCTATTAAGCCCAATACCTAAACCCTAAACCGTTAAGGGAAGATATACAATTTCCCCAAGGCCTACCTAGTTACAACATTGTACATGATTAAGGAGAGCCTAAACAGCGGTACATGGTTCCAAGTAATAATGGATGCTTTGAGTCTAAAAAGAGGGTAGATGGAGGGTCTAGGCAAGCCCTAAACTTATATTATCTTCAATGATTTTGCGAGGCCCACTTCGCGGAGGACGCACCTGATTCGTTTATGGTTAACCATGGTCGCGGAAGGGCCAGGTCACGCAACCTCTATGGCAGCCAGCTAAGAGACTACCCCGGGTACCCCGGAGTCGGGGTACCTACCTTACTGCATAGGAGACGCTAGCCACAAAGGGTTGCCGATAAAAGCGGTCGACGTCATGTGCAGGTTTTGATGAGCTACATTGTTCAGGCTGTTAAGGCTTGAATCTTGGCACGTGACAGTAAGATCCAGACAGTTGGAACATGGATTACGGATGACTAGTGCTCATCCTCAAGATGCAGCTACTGAAAATCACTGATGTAGGGGCCCTAATAATTAGAATAGGGTTTTGGGCTCCTATATAGTTAGTGAGGAACCCTAAGGAATAACGATGGCAATTACATATTTCGGCTTCTATCCTAGACAAACCCAAAAAAGTTAAAGGCTCAGCTTACCGAACCGGGACTCCTCCAAGGGACTTCGGGTAGTACTGTTGATGATATAAATCCTACACTAACCCTAAGGGCCCCAAACTATGGGAATTATGGAATATTCCTTCTTTGGGTAATGCAGGATTATATCATCAACCGTAGGATCCTAATTCCCACGAGGCAAATGTATCGAACACGCTTTGGAAACACCAGGGGCTCGCTGTAGACCCGAACTAGTCGGAAATGCATGTATGTATGTAAACATGTAATATTTAAGGCCGAAAGATAATCACCTACTCCCTCTCAGTCTCTCTCTGTCTCTCTCTCTCTCTCTCTCTCTCCCTCTCTCTCTCTTATTCGTGTAAGAGACTCTTCGATGTGTAAGAAACTCCTCAGGAAAGCTAGGAGAAGGGAGTGTGGAGACTTTCGACATCGCGGGTTTCGCTTAGCTGCCGATGATTATGGGCGGGCCTGCTCTTTGAACTCTTTAATTTCAACCGTTTGGGGTTTACTCATAGGCTCCTTAGTAGTTCCTTTTGTGGCTTATATTTAGGATCTTATAAGGTAATCCCAAAAAGGAACTACTTAGGGGCCAGTTTAGGGTTTACCTAGACCCCAAAGAACCTACCTTTTGAAGGACCTCTATCAGGAAATCATAATAAGGAACCCTAAAAGGGAGGTTCTTTGGGGTCCAGGTAGGGTTTAGGGCTTAGGGCCCACGAAACCTTAAAGCCTACATCGAGGTTGCTTTGCGATCCGGCACCCCGTCGCGAGCGCACATTGAACGGGACTCGGCGTTTCCAGGGCTTCATGGTGTGCTTTGGAATCCGCGATGCATAGGAACCAACGAAAGCCGAGCAAAATCCAGGCACAGAGAAGCATCTACAAGCTAATCGAACTAACAAAATTGCAAGTAGCCCGAGCGACTTTAATTGGTCGCCCCTGGGGCTTTGCAACAATGAATTCAGCGCCGAATCTACCAGATACAAGGCCGAAGGCGTGCTTTTGTCGCAGATCACGCTAGTATCTTCGGGGTTAAGGGTTGTAGGGTTTAGGGCTTTGGGGTTTTAGGGCTTAGGGCAGCAGCCCTAAACCCTAAACCCTGAAACCCTAAACGAAGCAGCCGTAAGAGCAGTGGCGGTAGTGGCGGGAACCCTCAGTCCTTTAAGGGGGCCTCGGGTCTGCCTAGACCTTGAAGTGTAATGCTTTTTTGTTGGGCTACTGTCCCTATAGTCTCCATTGAACCCTAGCTAGAACCTTACGATAACCGTGTCCGAGGGCTCGAAGAGACTCAGAAAACAGTGCTGTGCAGGGCACACTGAGCCCAAGGGTTTACGAAAACCTTTTTTTTCAGGACTTAGGGTTCCCTAGGTTAGGGTTTAGGAATTAGGGATTAGGGTTTTAGGGTTTAGGGTTTAGGGTTTCCGTAAATGCTTCGGGATTCAGAACCAACCTCTGCCCGAGAAACCTCCAAATCTTAGGGTTTCCCTTACCCTGACCTTCGTTTAAATGTCATCTAGACTGTAGATTTTTTGTAGGCACTAAACAGTAAACCCTAAACCCTAAACCTAAACAGCAAAAGGTTGGGCTCTACGAGCTCCAAAAGCTCTAGAGAACCTAAGCCCCAAACCCCAAAGCCCCAAAACCCTAGACCCAAAATGCTCAACCCTAAACCCTAAATCCCTAAACCCCCAAACCCTAAACCCCAAACACTAAACCCCAAACCCTAAACCCTAAAACCTAAGCCAAAAACCCCCGAGCCCCAGAAAAGCCGCCAGAGGGGACCCTGAACCCGGATGGTCCTCGTGGTTTGAGGGCCCGATAGTCTTCAGGTCTAAACGCGGTTTAGAGTTTAAGGTCTAGGGTTCGGGGGTTAGGGATTTAAGAGGTCTAAACTTAAACGCGGTTTAGAGTTTAGGGTCTAGGGTTCGGGGGTTAGGGATTTAAGAGTTTAGGACAGTTTAGGCTTCAGGGTTTAGGGTGAAGTTCTCTACATATCGCGGACCCCCCTAAACCCTAGAAAGAACTCTGCAAGAGAAGCCAAGCCCTAAACCTTGACCCCTAAACCCTTATGAACCCCTAAATCCCAAACCGGAAAACCTAAAGCTGCATGGGTGGCTTCAGCCCCGTCCCCGGCGGATCGGCGCTCTCTGGCGAAAACTCCGCGCAAGTTTGTTCGTCCAATCGTCCCTCTCGAAGGGCTTAGGGTTTCGGGTTTACGGGTGTTGGAGTTTAGGTGTAGGGTCCAGGGTTTAGGGGTTAAGCGCTTAAGGTTTAATAGGGTTTTGGGGTTAAGATTGCGGGCTTAGGGGTCGCTAGCTTAGGACCTACCTGGCGTGCTTAGAGTTTATCCGGTACTATAGGGGAACGGTTGCTAGGTGAAACTACCAAAACCTACTTTCATGCAGAATCCATACAGATTCTACACTCGGGTTTTTTGATAAGAACCTACAAAACAATAGGACATGGTAGTTTAAGGTAGCATACTATAAGGCCTCGGTAACGCTTCAAATCAGGATTATAATCATACACAATTTCTCAGAGGCCATGTATATCAAGGTAGACAAGCTCTAAAGTCCAAGCCCCATTTATATACACAAATAATATATACATATGCATGCATATATATGTATATATATATATTTATATTTATATTTATATTTATATTTATATTTATATTTATATTTATATTTATATTTATATTTATATTTATATTTGTATTTGTATTTATATTTATATATTTATATATATATATTTAGATTGCACAAATCCATGTGTCAATTGGCAAAATAGACGCGCAGCCTCGTAGCTCAAAGATCCGGGAACCCGAGCTCCACCCCGTTTGAGGCGAGCTCAGACCTAAGTGTGCCAGCCCCTTTCGGAACCACGGTTCGGTTCCTTGGCCCCAGTAAGACAACATAACAACAGTGTTTGAAACCACCGTTCATTGGCCCCAAGCAGATAATATTGGAAGTGTGCGAAACCACGGTTTAGGGTTTAGGGTGGGTATGCAGTGCGCGCGCGGGGTGTGCGCCTTTTACTTTAGGAATTGGGGCGCACCCATTTATCGAGCGCTCGCATCAGCATGTAGTCCCGCCCCAGCCACCTCAACTATTCTCAATGAGGGCTTCGAGTCTTTACATTTCACCCCCCCAAACCCCCCTCAAAGGGGGCTTTCTTGCTTCTGCTTCCCTTCGCAGTTTTTCCTAAAATGAACGTTTCACTGCAAACAATCGGGTTTAGGGTTTGGGTTTTAGGGTTTAGGGTTTAGGGAAACCACAGCTCAAATGGATTGGGCGGCCAGTGCCGGCCGCCCGACGAGACGCAAGGGTTGCCAACAAACAACCCGGCCCTCGCACCCAGTGAGGGTCGCTCGAAGTGTAAACACCTATCCCGGGCAGGTTTCCAAATGGAGATTAAGCAAGAAGGGTACCGAAATAGTGTTTATTTCAACCATGGATTTTCTGGAAAGTCCTGGTGAGGCCTTCTTGGATCCCCCATAAAAGGGTCTGGAGGCCCCTTGTCTTTGGTCAGTTCATCGGCAAAGCTCCCGGCGGGCCGGGCAGGATTTTTTCGAGGGGCCGGTCGCTGCTTCACCTGGTTCAGGAGGGTTGGAATCGCTGGAATCTGTTCTAGTGCCCCATACGCCCAGACCAGACCCAAAAAACACTGTGGTTTCCAATGGTCGTGGGTTCGGGGTTAATCTTTACTGCCTGACGGCAGAAAAGTCAATAGTGGCGCGGCATCACTACAGTCAGTCCTCGTGTACTGGGAGGCTTTACCCTCCCTCACCGTTCTGACGAGACGCTCGGCCGGGGGCCTCTGTCGGAGCCTCGAGCGCCCATGCAACCTGTCAGCGGCGCTCTCGGCAGTTTAGAGGTTTGGTTTAGGGGTTTAGGGGTTTAGGGGCTTAGGGTTTAGTGGTTTAGGGTTTAGGGTAAGAAGCCAACGGCGTTGAGCTTGGGAGTTTAAGGTTTGTTTAGGTTGGGGTTTAGGATCTCGTGCTAAGAATTGAGAGTCTCAGGCAAGCAACGAGCAGCAATACGTTATAGTAGAAAAGAGGAATCTCTCATGTGCTGGAAGCCACCATGGAACTAGGAGGCAACGGCACTGTCCCGACATCAAACCTTGAGCTCTACGCGGTGGCTGCGCAGTCACGATTCGAAGCATACAGCTTTTCTCTCGTGTTCTTTAATGCAAAGCCCTGGTTCAAACATTAAGGTCCCTAGTGCAAGGATCCCTCTTAGAGAGGGGAGGACGGGGTTTTTACTTAATCAATCGTCCACATAATCGATCCTGCAAACCCTGTACGCTGCCCAGACGATGGGGCCGTTATATAACACACATCTACTTGTATGTGTATGTAGAATGTAAATGATGTAACATACAACATATAAATATAGATTAACCTATAGTACATGATATAGCAAAAAGTACAGTTTTCTAGTACAGAATATACAAAAATATAAAATACACAAATGTAATATGTAACATATATTTCAAACTACATATGATATGAGATAAGATGATGTGCATATGTATGTATATATATATACACTGTTGATGGTATAAATCCTGCATTACCTTAAGGGCCCTAAACTATGGGAATTAAGGTATATTCCTTATTATGGGTAATGCAGGATTTATAGCATCAACCGTATCACGTCATATCATGTAGTGGCATATCGTATGTAATATTGAACAAAAAACCGTACAGTCTAATATGATATATATATATGTATGTATGTATGTATGTATGTATGTATGTATGTACGTACATACGTACGTACGTATGTATGTATGTATGTATGTGTATATTAATTGTAACACAACATAACATATAATTTCAATATGACATACTATGATAATAGACAAAAAGAGAATGGAACATAAGATAATGTACTACAACAATATAACAGAATATAACACAACAGCATAACATAATGCAACATAATATAATGCTACATAGTACAATACAGTATAATACAACACAGCACGGTACAATGTGGCATGCAATAGTATAACTTAGTCTGCAAACATGAAAGGCAGTATAATATAATACAATAGAAGGAAAGGAGTAGACACATTACCACATTATGTACCATGATTCAAACGAATAGTAATAACATATAAAACCATATAACAATGCATAACATGCCATGATATAACATGATGTGAGATAAACTGTATTGTGTTATATTCTACTATACGATTATTCCATTTACCATATGAGGTTATATTGCATTAATTCGCATATATATATATGGTTTAGATATTTAGTTTTCAAACTGCACGTGCAACCTGAAAACAAAACATAGTCTATAGCTTGTATACGCTTGCCAGTATGAAATATAAACCCTTCAAGCAGGGGCGTAGATTCTGTGGATTTACAGCTTAGGGTTGAGGGTTGAGACCCGGGAGTCTTCCCGGAGCAATAGAGCTATTGTACGAGCCTGCACAATTAGAAACATCACTTCCAAGCAAGATTAAACTGTTTTTCTGTATGTATATATGTATATATATATATATGTATATACACACACAAACACACACTCAAACCCGTATTCTGAGTCTCGCGGCCAGTGCCTTGGCCCACCTGCTGCTGGCTCATGTTCAAGAGTCTGTACTTTGACCTGAAAGGGCGTCCTATGTAGTCCCTGTAGGACCAATATACATGTATGTATGTGTGCATGTATGTAGGTATGAGTGTATGTATGTAAGTGTATGCATATTCATATACATATACATATACATATACACATATATATATATAAACGTCGTATATATATATATATCTGTATAGCTACCTGTGTATAAGTAACTTCTTATTTAAATAAATATCATCAAATATAATAATGTGTGTATATGTATATATGTACATATATATATATGTACATATATATATATATACACATACACATACATATCTATACATACATACATATATATATATACACACACTATATGGGGTTTTGTGGGCACATGGTCCCTTAGAGCAACAAGTATGTCAGAGGCGGGTTGCCCGCGATCAAGCCGTGGTTCTAAAGCAAGGTGGGTAGCTCTCTAAATTGGGGCCCCTTTTAGGGTTTAGGGTTTAGGGTTTTAGGGTCTAGGGTATTTAAGGGATATGGGATATGAGTAGCTCTCTAAATTAGGGTTGCTTTGAGGGTCCCTTTTTTATACGGGTGCCGTAATCTACTGGGGACCTAAAAAGGGGACCCTAACCTAGAGAACTTCCCACGTCGATGCGAAAACAGCTTCCTAGCTCCAGAACCCCACTCTCTGGGTCCTGGTATCGGTTTAGGGTTTAGGGTTTAGGGTTTAGGGTTTAGGGTTTAGGTTTTCAAGTTTAGGGTTTAGGGTTTAGGGTTTAGGTTTTCAAGTTTAGGGTTTAGGGCTTTAAGGGTTTAGGGCTTCAATTTTCTCCCCGGGACGCTAAACCCTAAACCCTAAGCCAACCTCCCAAAAGGGTGCTGGGGCCTCTTTAAGCTATCAGAAGCCCGAGTGATGAGGCATCAGGACCCTTAGAGCTGTTCTTAGACACGAAAATCGTGGACCCTTAGCATAGGAAGCTTTCAAGGGAGCCTTGTAGCAACCAATAAGACCCTGACACCCTAAACCTCAACACCTTACGCCCTTAGACCCTAAACTTGTCGGCATTCTAAATTAGGGTTCACCTCGACCCTATAAAGCCTACACGCTTAAGAACTCATATCAAGGAAGCATAATAATTAAGGATCCCCTGAAAAGCTGCTGTTTGGGGTTCAGGCATGTTTTGGGCACATGGCGGGGCACACAGCCACTTCGCAATTCTCTCAGGGGCCTTGTGCTCAGAGAGACTCTCGCGTTGCCTTCGATTAGAAGCAACGAACATGACGATCTTTAACACAGCAACGAGCCGCAAATTAGGATTTTCAGACGTATAATGGGCTAAGGGTTTTGGGAGTTAGAACACGATGCATGACTGGGACGAAGGACAACAATGACAGTAATAGCAGCACCAGCAATGACACCGAGATTCATAACTTATATATACTTCTTAAAGATACTAAAAGCATACTAGGAGTTACGAAAATATAGGATTAACAACGACGGCAGCATCGGCAGCAGCACCACCACCGCCGCCACCACCACCACCACCGCCACCACCACCACCACCACCACCACCACCAGAAACAACGACGACGGCGCTAGTCGTGATGATTATATGCAAAGTTTATCAAGGTTACTACAAGTACTACTTCTAAGACTATGGGTTACTATATCAAGAAGGTATTAAGATTAAGATGACTACTAGTATTACTACTATTCTTTATTAAGGTGTCCGTGGTACAAGGCTAGTCTCCCTGAGTCACTTGACCAGCTCACGGCTTGTCATCGCCAGCGGATCCTCGATCCTGGGCTTCTGAAACGTATAGGGTTTAGAGTATATAGGGGTTTAGGGTTTAGGGTTTGGGATTCTGAACTGCTGGATTTTATATAGGGGTTATAGGGGATTTAATGATTTCAATGGGTATATTACATACACGGTCAACGTAATAGGACCCTTAAAGCTGTTGTAAAGATTAGCGTGGATCACCCTTCTAGCCCATCCGTAGAGGCGCAGGTACTCCTGTGTCCCCAAATCGTAAACCCGAAACCTCAACCCCTAAACCCTAAACCTCTAAACCCTAGACTCTCAACCCCCTGAACCCCTAAAGCCCTAGACCCTCAACCCCTAAACCCTAAACCCAAGACTCTAAACCCTTAAACCTTAACCCCTGAACCCCTAACCTCTAGACCCAAAACCCCTAAACCCTCAACCCTCATGGTCGTTCGCCTCTTGTGGCTGAAACACTGGAGGCACGCCGTTTCGTCTTTGTTGGATTTAGGGTTTAGGAATTAGGGGCTTTGGGTTTAGGGTTCAGGGGTTTAGGGTTTAGGGCTCAACCTATCGTGTAATATAACCGTTAGCATCAAACTGGCCCAAAATCGTTTTGTAATAGGGGTCTTTGGGCCCAAAAGCCTTAACATATGAATTTTAGGGTTTAGGGCTAGGGTTTATGTAGGGCTTAAGGCCCGAGTCTTTTGAGGGGAAGAGTAAGACTTGCTGGGCTTGTCGAGGACAGCCCGGGATGCTTCAGGTTCGGAATGGCTCTAGCCCCCAACTCCGGCCTCCTGTAGAAGTATCTTCTGAGCCCTGTAAACCCCAAAAGTAACCAAAAAAAATACTAACCATGATAAGCCCTAGCCCTAGAGTAACCCTCAACCTCATAAACCCTAAAGTAACCCTAAACCCTGGAAACCCTGAGGTAACCCCAAACCCTATAAAGCCTGGACTCTATAAACTACAGACCCTGTAAACCCTGAAGTTACCCGAACCCCAAACTCTGACGGAACCCTCATCCTCAACCCTAACCCTGAAGTCATACTAACGCAGGGGCCTTAATAGTAATAAGAATAATAATAACAACAATAGTAGAATAGAGTTTTGGGCTCTTTTATAGTACCATTGCAGCAATAAGGAACCCTAACTGTAATATTAATGATTTAGGCTTCTATTCAAAAAAGATAGACGCAAAAAAAGTCCCAGTCGCAGGCAGCGCAGAGCCTCCTGGAGGTACCCCTTCATCCTGCACGCGCCAAGGGGTTAGGGTTGAGGGGGTAGGGTCTTAGGACCCTAAACCCTAAACCCGAAACCCTAAAGCCTAAACCCTAAACCCGAAACCACTAAACCCTAAACCCTAAACCCGAAACCCTAAACCCTAAAGACCCTAAAACGTTTCGGGGTTTAGGGGTTTTGGGGGTTTTAGGGTTGCGGGGGTTCCGACTCTCGGCTAAAGGGCTCCTCAAGGATCCCAGGGGTTCCTTTAAGAGCTTTTTTAGCGGCTCCTTCTCAAGGTTTCTTTTGAGGGTTACAACTAAGGCTAGAGTTTCGGGTTTAGGGTCTAGGGTTTAGGGTTTAGGGGGTAACTAGAAGGGTTACTATAACGACTATGAGGGTTCAAGAGTTGAGGGTTTAGGGTTCTGCCCAACCTTTATATACCTTTTTGTGACTGCGTACCTTAGCTACTTGTTTGTAGGGCATAAGGATCAAGTAGAAGCCCTAAACCCTATAACGCCCTAAGACCCTGGCATCCTAAAACTCAAAGCCCGCAAGCCACTCAACAATCCCTAAGCCATGAGGGTTTAGGGTTTAGGGCTTAGGGTTTAGGGCACAGCCATACCCTAAACCCTAAACCCTGCATAAGCGTCCCAGGAATCGAAGAAGCCAAACAATTCTGGCCCGCAAGATCGCTCAAGGCTAGAATGCCCACTGTGCAACATGTTCGGGTGGGTTTTATGGTTGGGGGATGTCGTTGTGAGCTGCGTCGGCTGCATCCACGCGCTCGGCGCGGTGGCGTGCACAGCGTTCTCGTTTTCCTTTGCGTTCAGGATGCAGCGCACATGTACGTTGCCATCTAGTCAGCATGTTTACCTAGACCCTCCATCTCTGTTCGACCCAAGTACCCATAATTATTTGGGACCCTATACCCCTATTTGAGGGTACAAGTAGGGTCATGGTAGATGAAGGGAAGCCGGACTGGTGACCGCGCCGTTCCTTGAACACCTCGTGGAAGTGCCAGGTGTGCATGTCTTCAATTACTACGTGCCGTGTTTTTGCTGTGGTCCAAGCGTTGCAGCAAGCCGGGCGCCATAGGCTGCGATTTGGCGTTCTAAGTGCTCAGGCAATTTCAAGTGATCCAATGGTTCCAGTCCTGCGCCACGGGTAGCCAGTCTGAAAAATTGATTCCTGGCAAGGAGTCGCCAAAGGGCAGGCAATTCCTGTTAGCCGGAGTTGATCTGTGCAACCAAGCCAATGGTTTCGATCTTGGAACATAGGGACCCTGAGGGCGTTAAGGGGGGAGGGGTAGGGTACTACTGTTGATGATAATTATCCTGCATTACCTTAAGGGCCTTAAAACTATGGGAATTATGGTATATGCCTTATTATGGGTAAGGCAGGATTTATATCATTAACCGTATGACACGTAAAAGGAGCTATAAACAGTAGTCCACGTTTGAAGTCTAACCTCAAACGGGTTCGTTTCCCAACCCTGCATCCCAAGTCCTTTCAATACTTCGGGTCTTGAGACATGAACCGGTCGAGGGTTGAGGGTTTAGGGGTGCGAAGACATGAGTTCTCAACAACGGAAAAGATCTTCAAGGATCCTTAGTTCGGAGTTTAGGGCTTCGGGTTGGATTTGATAGGTCGAATCAGTGAACCCTTGCATAAAAACAGACTAAAACTCTAGCCCTTAAACCCAGAGCTCTAAGCCCTAAACGCCTAAACCCCTCAAACCCCTAAGCCGCCAAACCTCAAACCCCATACCGTGAACCCCGAACCGGCCTAAACCCGGCTAAACCTTAAACCCCAAGCTCTGAACCCCCAACTAAACCCTGAATCACTGAACCTTAGACCCCAGAATCTTAGAAGCAACCTTAATCTAAACCCCTACACCCCTAAACCCTCTAAACCCCTAAACCCTAAAAGCCATAAAACCCTAAAGCCCCTAAAACCCCTAAACCATAAACCCATAAACCCCTAAACCATAAACCCCAAAACCCTAAGGCCCTAAGCCCCCTGTCGGGCCTTAGCTGGTCGTCCCCGGTGTACCGGTCGCCCCGGCACGCAAGTAGCAGTCGCCAGCTGTCCCTGGCATTGCGGTTTAGGGTTTAGGGTTTAGAATTTAGGGCTTAGGGTTTAGAGTGTCTAGGGTCTAGGGTTTAGAGTTTAGGGTTTAGGGTCTAGGATGTAGGGTTCACTTCCCAAACAGTCCTAGGAGTCCTAAGCACCCATGTATATGGTAGGATGTAGGGTTTCTATATTACAGTTACAAATTGCCAATATGGCTTGAGGAATACCCCCTGCCCCCCCTAATGGTACCTAGGACACGTGGAGTTTGTCAGGGGACTACATTAAGAGTTTGGGGCTGTGGTTGTAAGGATTCGGGCTTCATTACCGGGTCCCCTACGGGTCCTTTAAGGTCCTTCTAAGGATGCGGACTCCAGGCTTTCGGCTTTCGCGCTTGGGGGTGTCGGGCTTCGCCAAAAAGGGACTAAGACCCTTGCTTGCCAGTTGATGAAAAAACTCCTGCATTACCCATAGTAAGGAATATACCATAATTCCCATAGTTTAGGGTCCTTAAGGTAATGCAGGATTTATGTCATCAACAGACATGTCTATCTACGAAACTCCGTGGAATCTCGAATGCAAAAAATACTTAGTCCCGGCTCCTCGTCGGAGACGTCACGACGACGTTCATCGGCGAATGGACGTTGAAGTCCTCCGAATCGATTCTGCCCTAAACTGGCCCTTCACCCTAAACCCTATAAGGCCTAAACCCCGAGAAAAGATAAACCCTAAACCCTTAAGGCGTTCTGGGGCCTTGCGATGTCAGCTTTAGCGCCTAGTATCTTTTCGGGTGGGTGCTTCTGCTTGAATAATGTTCAGGCGGTTTCACTTTACTAGCCGGGTAGTTCTCTAAATTAGAGCCCCTTTTTTGGATCCCAACGATAGTACGGCACCCTTATAAACAGGACCTAATTTAGAGAACTACCCATCTCCAAACTGCAGGCTTGAGGGCCTTCTTGTGGGTTCAGGGCTCAAAATCGGTTTAGGATCTAGGGTTAAGTTTAAGGTTTAGGGGTTTAGGGTTTAGGGTGTGGGGTTTAGGATTTAGGGTTTTCGGGTTTAGGATTTAGGGTTTAGGATTTAGGGTTCTAGGGCTTAGAGGTTGGCACTTTCGGATTAAGGGCTTGCAGGTTCCGGGCTGCAGGGTTTCAATTCCAGCGTTAGCTCGCACTCACAGTTGAAGGCACCAGGCTAACATAGAAGCCTGAGTGTGTACCACTAATAATGACTACGCTAGAATAGACCCCATAGCCCGATCCTATTTATTCAGGCCCGCAAGTTTACAGACTTCCGGGGCGATCGAAAATCCGGAGCATCTGACGGGGACCCCATTGCAATCCATCTCAAGGGAAAGGGGCTGATGAAGCAGGGCAATGCCCACAACTGGGTTTCTTGTTAGGGGACTTACTTTAGGCAACCATAGTAAAGAAACCCTATTATTTACTATAGATCCCTACTGTGGTAGCTTAACCTACATCCCTTAACAAGAACCCAGATAAACACGGTGGTTACCCGTATAGAACCAGAACACCAAAGTAGTTCTCTAAATTAGGATCCCTTTTTTGGATCCCAAAGATAGTACGGCACCCTTCTAAAACGGACCCTAAACGGGACCCTAATATAGAGAACTGTCCACATGCACCCTTTAGGGGTCGGAAGCGAACCCCCAGCCCCAAGCAGCCCCCTACCAGGAAGCCTAAACCCTACCTATAGTCTCCATTGCAGTTCCTTTTGGGGTTACCTTTTAGGATCCTTAACATAGATTTGGTTAAACCAAACAAAAGGAACTACAATGGAGACTATAGGTATAGGCCCTACTGCAACTTAGACCCCACAGCCTCCGACCTTACTGAAAGCCTAAACCTCAAATGGGTATTTAGGGTTTAGGGGTTTAGGTTTTAGGGCTTAGGGCTTAGGGTTCAGGGGTTTAGGGTATAGGGTTTAGGGTTGAGGGTTTAGGACTTAGGGTTTAGGGTGTCGAACCCCAATTTCAAAGCTGAAGCCAAAACCCTGAACCCCTAAACCCTCGCCTGTAATGCACAGACAAGGACGAAAAGGAGCACCCCGCCTTTCTCCTGGGCTCCGGAATCTGCGAAAGACCCTGCCGCTCCTCACAGACAACGCTATGGGTACGGTTAACGTTCTAAACCCTGCATTACTCATAGCAAGGAATATACCATAATTCCCATAGTTTAGGGTCCTTAAGGTCATGCAGGATGTATATCATCAACAGTAGTTCTCTAAATTAGGGTCCCTTTTTGGGATCCCCAAAGATGGTACGGCACCCTTATAAAAAAAAATGGACCCCCCGAAGAGACCCTGATTTAGAAAACTACCCTTATGCCTTTTGTTTTTTAGACAGGTGTTTAGGGGTTCAGGGCTTAGGGGGAAGGGTCGACGGTTAGGGTTTAGGGTCCAGGGCTCATTGTTTAGGGTAATAGGGTATAAGGTTTCGGGTTTAGGGTTTAGTGTCTTGGGTTCAGTATAGTCTGGGTAAGGGTCTAGGTCCCCCTTCAACTGGGTTCTTGTTAGGGGGCTTAGTTTAAGCTACCAAAGTAAAAGAACCTCTATTCTTTACTATAGCTCCCTATTGTGGTAACTTTAAATTAAATCCCTTAACAAGAGCCCAGTGAAGAGGGATTCTACGGTGCGTCAGCACAGCGACATCTTACATCGAAAGCCTAAATTAGGAACCCTGAACCCTCCACACCTAAACACCTAAACCCTTAAACTCCTAAACCCTTAAGCCCACTAAAGCCCTAGACTCCTAAACCCCTAAACCCACTACGCTCTATCCTAAACCCCTAAACTCCTAAACCCCTACACCCCCTAAACCAATGAGCCCCAAGCCCCGCTCTTCATGTTACCGTTCCACACATGCTCCTCGAAGTCCGTCCACTCGAAGTTCACCTGGGCGCTTTGGCCAAAGAAAACACAGGGCCGGCTTTCTGGGATGTTTGAGTGAAAACACTTTGGAGCTTGAGAGTTGCAGGTCTTAGGGTCAAGGCTTTCAGGTGTGGCAGAATTCAGGATGGGTTCTCAGGCTTACTTGGAGATGGGTAGTTATAAGTAGGGTTATTAGGCTATTAGGGGTTTAGGGATTTAGGGTGTAGGGTTTAGGGTTTAGGGTTCAGGGTGGGTTCTCAGGTTCGCTTGGAGGTTCATGGGTAGTTATAAGTAGGGTTATAAGTAGGATAGCTATGGTTATAACCTGTATTGGGGGACTTATAACTCCACCTATTAAGAAGTACCCATGAACCTCCAAGTAGGGCTCAGGGCTTAGATCTGTCACCTTTAGGAGAATATTTCGGGTCAGGGTTAGGGGTGTAGGGCACTTATTCAGGGTTGTGGCGCAATGGCGGTCTAGAAGGGCCACTTTGAGCCTTTCAAAGAGGGTTATGAGGAGACAAAAAGGAAATCCCACAGTCGATAGGGTGTATGACCACTAGGGTTTAGGGTTTAGGGGTAAATACTTACTAAACCCTAAACCCTGAACTCGAAATACCCTAATGCCTAATCCCTATGAAGATCGGGATTCGGAGGTGCTCGGTCAAACGCTTCGGGTCGACGGCTCCCTAGTTCAAAGCAGCCTGGGGACCTTAACCATAGGAAAAAGGTTTTGTGGTTTGTAAGTACTATGCAATTACAAGAAAGACTATAAGGGATAGAACTGGGCTTAGGGTTAGCTGGAAGTAGAAGTACATTATAAGTTACTGTTTTTCCGCGGTGTGTATATATATATATGTGTATGTATACATATATATATATGCATATATATATGCTGATTTTAATTATTCCCACCTCTATATTTACCATCAACCTTTAACCTAAAGCTCTGAACCTAAAAAACACACAATCCTGAACGCTCAATCCTTAAAGGAAGCCTTAAACCTTTACAGGCACCCTAAACCCTAAACCCTAACCCACAAAAAACATGTAAATACAAATGAGTTTGGCCAGGCCACGAAGGGTGCCTTGGATTGGCCCACAGAAGGAGGTTGACGCCAAAGGCGCTCCTGGTTTAGGATTTGGGGGTTTACGCGGCTAAGGGTCTAAGATGCGGGTAGTTCTATAAATTAGGGTCCTTTTTGGGGGCCCCCCCCCATATAGTACGGCACCCTTATAAAAAACAGGGCCCCCAATCTAGTACGGCACCCTTTAAAAAAAAAAAGGACCCCCGACGGGACCCCACTTTTGAAAACTGCCCATGTGAGAGTCCAGGGGTCGGTTTCTGGGTTGTCGGGGCATGGATATGGCGTTTGGGGCTTGTGCGGTTTAGGGTCTAGGGTTTAGGGTTTCGGGTTTGGGCCTTGTCCACATCATCAACACAAGCCTCGTGGTTCCCTGGATTCAAAAAATCACAGCATAGTAAGAAACCCCAGAAGGTTCTGCTTCAGGGTCTCTTCCGGGAATTCTTAGTGTGGTCGGAGACATGCGACATGAACCCGGAAAGTAAAAGGGCCTAAGGTTCACACACCATAATGGGATTCATAGTATTAGGATATGGCGCCCCTACTTTTGAGGGTCCTGTGGTCCTCTGGGTAACTCCTAGCCGTTGAAGTCGAATTCGGAGTTGTTGTACCCATAGATTGAATTTCCCATGGTTGTTACAGAACAAAATCAATACGACCAAAACAGCCATGAACATATAGCACAGTAGGTAATAAAATTTTAGCAACGTCTTTCCCACGCCGCCGGAGCTTGCCCGCAGCCCTAAGGACCAAATGATTTTTACAAGCATGGGCCATTTGCCCTGATACTGCAGTTGATGATATAAATCCTGCATTACTGATTTTCTCTAAACCCTTAAACCCTGAAAAGTACATGAACCTGAAACCCTTTTCGGGCTCGTTTCCGTCTTTTCAGGGATCCTAAACCCTATATGTAATGTATATGAACCTGAAAGCCATTTCGGGCTCGTTTCCGTCTTTTAAGGGATCATGAAGCCAACCTGCCTTGAGCCGCGGAGCTCCTAAACTCTAACAATCTACCTTGAGATCGGAGCAGAAGTTGAGGGCTTAGGGTTTAAGGTGGGGTTTAGGGTCCAAGGTTTAGGGTTTAAGGTGGGGTTTAGGGTTCAAGGATTAGGTTCTAAGAAGGGGTTTGGGGCTCAAGGCTTAGGCTTAAGGTGGGGTTTAGGGCTCAAGGTTTAGGGTTTTTGGGTTTAGGGTTTAGGGAGGGGGGGTGTTCTGGACTCTCTGTGCATCAAGTAATGGCCTTCCTAATTACAACAGGGTTTTGGGGTAGCCTATACCGCATTTCTTAAATTTAGATGGGGTTTAGGTTTAGTAGGGTTTAGGGTTTACACTAGTACTAGCCCCAAAACCAAAAACAACACCGTCCTAAACCCATAACGAAAGCTCCTTGACGATGTAGTGCAATGACAGGGCAGCCCCCAGGTAGCTGAGACCTGCACCATAGCAGGGAATTCCGGGCTCGGCGGAAGGGTTTTGATATGCTAAAGAATTTTTTTAGCATTATACATGGCGGGGGATTCCAGGATCTATCAGGCTGTATGATATGGGGTCTGTAAGCATCCTGGTATTTTCAGGTTCCGTCTTAAGGTTGATGTGTCAAGGCTTGCTTTTTGGGAGGGGTCTATCGGGTTCCAGGTTCAGGGCATGGGCGATAAGGCGTCCAAAGCTTGGGGTGTGTGCGGCCGGGTGTGGGGGTTTGGGTTGCCCATAGGCTCCTTGGTAGTTCCTTTTTGGGATTACCTTCTAGGATTCGAAGCATGAACCACGACAAGGAACTACTTAGGAGCCTATGGGTGAGAACCTGCACAAGACCCAAAGGCCCTTGGCCTTAAAAGCAACACCCTGTAGCTCAAAGCCCAAACGCTAAGCCAGGAAATCAAGCCCCGAAACCTGACAAGAATCCTACAACATCACCTGAAAAAAAAGAGGACAGCGAAATTAAGAACCCTTACCTGGACCCTAAAGAACCTGTTCCTTCTTATGATTTCTTTATGTAGGTCCTTAAAAAGGTAGGTTATTTGGGGTTAAGTTAAGGTAAACCCTAAATCCATCCATCCCCCCTGTCAGCCCTTCGAAGCACCAGCTCATCCATCCTCGACCCCTAACCGCTCGGCCTCTCCACTCCCCCCAGCAGAACTCGAATTTCCCAAACCCCAGAAACCCACAACCCCAAGTCTATAAATCCTAAACCCCAAACCCCAAACCCTAGACCCCAAACACTATAGACCCTAAAAATAAACACCCAACACCCGGAACCGAATTCTCCTGAGCCCCTGAACCCTCCGCCTTCCGTTCGAATCTCCAACCGACCTTCGGCATTCTCGGAAATTCCCGAGATGTCTCTTGGGCGCAAGGATTTTTGGGGTTTAGGGTTTAGGGTTTTGGGTGTAAGGATTGTCGGGGTTTAGGGTTTAGGGGTGTAGGGTTTTTGGGTTTAGGCTGAGGTTTATGGGGATTTAGTGGGTTTAGAGATGTGTAGGGATTTTGGGGCTTAGGGCTTATAGGGTTTATAGGGATTTAAGGAGTTTAGGGGTTTCTAGGGTTGATAAGGTCGAGGCCAGAGCTTGCGAGTTCCGAGGCCGTGCTTCATTGCTAATATAGGGGGCCTTAATAATTAGAATAGGGTTTTGGAGTATCTATAAGTATAGCCAAGAACCCCCAAAATAGTATGGGTAATTAATTATTTGGACCCTTATATTAATTGCTGTTTTGGCCCGGTGGCGATATTCCGCAAAGAGCCCAACAAGGTCACTGTCCTGCGGTCCATCCCTTCCGGGGATAACCTGAGCCGTTTAGGGATTCAGGGTTTAGGGCTCTCTCAATCTAACTATGTTGTCACTTTCTCTGAAGCGTTTTTCTTCTGTGCGCGTCTGTATCTCTCTCTTCAATACCTGCTACCTACCTTGTTCTCTACGCAGCCATCTAGGTATGTGGCTGACGCGACTCAGCTGTATGCATATACTCAAGCCTATATGTGTGTGTGTGTGTGCACACAAGTACGGTGGGATAATGACGATGTTCTCGGAATGGAGCTGTTTTGGAGTGTCTGATTCTCCGGGCTGCAGAACCGTAACCCTGAACCTTAAACCATGTGGGAAGAGGGTGATTGGAAGACTGCTAAACCCATTCGGGTCTTTGGCCCCCACGACTGCGCTTTCGAAGAGGCTGCGTTGACAAGTCGCCACTCAACATCAGCAACTACCCCATTCGTAAGCAAAACAAGCAATAGCAGCACTAACCAAAAGACACCTAAGCCCTAAACGTTAAATACCCCACACCCTATCAGGAATGCGAAACAAAGAAGACTCGAAGAAGCTGTTGGCAAGGATCTTCTTCGGGTCGTGGGTGCAAGACTTAGCACTTTCAGAAGTTGGGCTAAGCGAACATCGAAGCGAAGCTGTTGATGATATAAATCCTGCAATACCTCAAGGACCCTAAACTATGGGAATTATGGCATATTCCTTACTATGGGTAATGCAGGATGTCATCAACCGTAGTAGTATCACAAGGGACTCTGCTCCTAAACAACAGCAGCCTTGTTCCAAGGACCCCCAACTCAGGAGGCCCTACCGTAGTGTTTTGACACTCACAGCTTCAGGATTTTAGGGTTTGGAGCTTTGAGTTTGGCGCTTCGGGTTTTCGGGCTGTGAGGTTTAGAGTTTTAGGGTTTCGGGCTTGGGGTTCGGATCTTTGGGGTTCGAGACTTCGCCTTGCCACCGAGATGCCATCTGGATAGTCTGCATGGCCTATCAGGCTCTCTGGTTTAGGGTGTAGGGCTTAGGGTTTAGGGTTTAGGGGGGAGGGCCAAAATAAGTACCAATACTAAGGTTGATGATAGAAATCCTGCAATATACCCATATATTTTAAAAGGGATATACCAAAATTCTCATGGTTTAGGGTCCTTAAGGGAATGCAGGATTTGTATCATCAACAGTATTTCTGGGGGGTCTCATTGTGTTCAGGCCCCCATAGTATTCGACTTCTTTCTTCCCTTGGACGTAGCTCTTGCGGATTCCATTCAGGATTCCTGTATAAGGGCTCCTATTTTTTTCAAGGGTTCCATACTGTGCCACACTATACCGAAAACTCTATCCTATCCCGAAAATCGCCCTAACCCGTAAACCAAGACCCACAACCCTAAACCCCTAAACATGGACCCTTTGGGTCTAGGAGGATTTTTGCCCTTGGCGTTTTGGGCTTTAGGTGTGCGTGTAGAACCAGCTTGGGTTTGACGGCCTGCTGCGCAGAGTTTAGGGTTTGCGGCGTTGAGATGGATGTAGAATTCAAAAGCCTAGGATTTTATGGGGTTTAGATGGGCTTAGGATCTTAAGAATTTAGGATCTATGATGGGCTTTAGATGGGCTTAAGATTCTAAAAGCTTGCGTAGTGTTTAGGACTTACGGTTTAGGATTCAGGACGCTGAACCCTAAACCCTAAAAGATTCAAATCTTAGGGCTTCGGGTCGCATGGGCCCAGCGAGTTTAGCAGACGACGAAGGGCACGGTTTTGGGGTTTAGGGGTTTAGGGGTTCAGGGGTTTAAACGTTTAGGGGTTTAGGGGTTTGGGGGCTTAGGGGTTTAGGGTTTAAGTTTCTAGGGGTTCAGGGATTAGAGGTCTAGAGGGGCTTAGGGCAACTAACAACTACGGGGGAGCTGCCCCTTTGGTTCTCGGAAGCAACTGAAACGCTAAATCAGCCTGGATTTCATGAACCTCAGACCTGAAACCGTGCGCCAGAACCCCGCTCTCTTGCAAAACCCCGCATGCTTCTTCGGAGGATAGAGAATAACGTTGGGGCCTTAATAGTTAGAATAGGGTTTGGGGCTCCTT
>CAJNJA010075175.1:0-21656 GCA_905231915.1 Symbiodinium necroappetens
GGCTGTGGGCCAGGGGTTTCCCCCTAGCTCGCGCGCAGCTCGCTCGCTCTCTCTCTCTCTCTCTCTCTCTCTCTCTCTCTCTCTCTCTCTCTCTCTCTCTCTACGAGGTGGGAGTCCCGAGAGAGACGCTCTCGCTCTCTCTTTCTACCAGGTGGGGAGCCCGGGGTGCGTCCTGACCCAAGCGCCGCGCTCGTGCGCGCACCCGCAGTCCGTGGGTGTCGGACTTTTCCCCCTCGAGGTTTGTCCTCTGAGAGGCTCTGCTGTACAATCAAGTTGTGTTTCCCCCCATCAGCAGGCAGTCTCTAGCGTAGCTCTCGCTCTGTCTCTCTCTCTCTCTCTCTGCCTCTGTCTCTCTTGCTTGCTTGCTTGCACGCCGTCTGGGACGTGGGGTATCCTCACAATCCCTGCGCTCTCGCGCTACGGCCCTGTCTGTCTTTGAGCAGTCGGTGTGAAACTGAGGAAGGGGCTGCACTGTTGGACCAGGCCTCAAGCCCCGATAGCCCTCTATGACAACGTGTCCTCAATATGAGCACCCCGCCTGGTCCAATTTGTTGGTGCTGGCCCCCTCTCTGTGCTGTTGACACTTTCGTGTCGGGGTAGGTCTCCGCAGTTGCGCCAAGAACGATCTGAAGGTAAAAAAAGGCTGCAAGCACGCTCCCTTAACTACTGCATCAACGCAGGTGTCGAGGTGTCAACCGCTTGAGACTCTCTCACTGCTACTGCTTTGGTTTGTGCCCTAGGTGTTGTGGAGTGTTGGCAGGGTCCCCGTTTGGAAAGCAAGCTAGGGGCACTACTAGAGCTAGGGGAACAAGCGCAGACGAAGGGGAGGTTCCATGCCGGTGGAGGTTGTGCTGTGGAGTGAGCCGGTGCCTTGGGCGGGAAGCAAAGGGGGAAAGGTTCAGGGGCACTAGGGGAACATCACAAACGTAGGCCCCGGCTCATGGTGGGTGCTGGTGGAAGTGTTTGCTGCTCCTACCCTGATGCTTCGGTTGCACTTGCGACGCGTACGTAAAAAACCCCCCTAGCATGCCCTAGAAGCAGAAACAGTACCAAGTCCCCGTAGTTAGTCATCAGCCATGGCCGCATGCAACCGACGTCGTCTGTGGGATGCTACGGAATCCTGCTGCTCACTGTCCCCTTGTTGTTGTTCTCGTTGGTACCGTTGTTCGCCGCCGTCTGTTGAGCCCGAACATCTCGTCTTCCGTCTCCGTGCCTGGCATGTCCTCCGTGTCCAGGCTGCACTCCGTGTAGTCGCCCCCGTTCGCTTGTCGTCCCGCCGGCTTCCATAGCTCTTGCGGTTTGGGGAGCGTCCCCGTAGCCAGGCCCTCTTCCGAAGCTGAGCTTGCTGCAGGTAGGGGCGGGGTCCAAGGCACGGTGGCGGCGGTCGACTCCCCTGAATCAGTGCCCGAGTCTGTCACAAGCTGAATGGGGTGACCCCACAAGCCCCTAGACCACTGGTGAAGCTGATTGAGGGCTTCAGCCGCTATGGGCACCTGGTCCCCGACCAGGGTTGGCATGAGTTGCGTTAAGAGCTGTGGAGCCCGAAGGACCATGTAGGCGGAAGTTTCCTGCTGCTGCTGTCCCCGTGCTGCTGCGTGGCTGGACTCCATGGGGGCTTGTTGGGGTGCTCTTTCTTTCGTCAGGGTTGTGGGCAGGGGAAGTTCCCCTAGTTGGGGTGCTCTGTCTCTCTCTCTCTCTCTATCTCTCTCTCTCTCTCTCTCTCTCTCTCTCTCTTTCGAACACGTGGGGAGCAACGTGGACCGTGGACCACAATCCCCCTGCTCCGCGCAAGCGCGAACCCGCGGTTCGTGGGTGTCTTTAGTTTCTTACATTGGGCTTTTGCAATAGGGGTTCGGCTGGACACTGAAAAGGAGAAGAATGTCAGAGCTCCCCGAAAGTAAGATCAAACAAGCACAACAGCGTCCCCCCTTCAATAGCCCGGGAGCAGGAGGAAAAGCCTGCTGCTCCCCCACGACGTTGCGTGAGTGGCGCTTACATTGGGCTGCCTAAGTTGGACTGAGATCGAATTAGGCCTCCTTTCCCCGAATTCTACTAGTTGTCGAAAGCGAGTTGAAAGAAACTTGGATTGAGGGCGATGTCGCGCCATGGAAAGGGTTGAATGAAGAGGGGCTATATGGCCCAGATAAAAAGTTCGCATAAGTTCACGCCTTCACAGTAGATGTTCATTTCGAATTTCCCCGTGTACAATGGCTACTTGGAGTGTGTTTCCCCTTTGTCTACTGTCCTTGGTAAGCACAACGACTTGCACATCACAAAGCGTCACAAAGGGTACCGAATAAGATCATGCTACGTAGGGACATGGCGGTCACTTGGCGGTTCCCCGAACACAGGAAGCCCTACACTACACTAAACCTGACCACACAGATACTGCGGCATCAGATTCTTCACAGTGCTCATTGGTCATCAGGACTCGACCTTCTTGACATGCTCCCCCTCTGTCTCGACATGTGTGCTTGCACTTGTCGAACTTGCCAGCTGAGACTGGGAACAAGGTTCACGCTCACCCTTTCCTCCTCCGTCTGTCGCTCCCCCGCCACATTGAGCGGCCTTGTTGTGTCGGGGCTTCGCCGTGGCGGGGTCCCCCACCGGCTCATTGGGCTTTGCCTTCACTGTCTGGGATCTTCGCTTCGGCGGTTCTCCAATAGGCTCACTGGGTTTCTCTGCCATGCGGCCGGAGCTGCATCCTTCCCCCACGTGCTCTTCATGTGGCTTGTTTGCTGGGCTGTTGTCGAGGCTGTCGTCGTCCCCCCAATCCGGTGGGGTCCTCTTTCTCGCATGCGGCAATGTTGCTTCCCTCGCCATTGTCTTGGGCTCAGCGCGTTCTTCTGCACGTCGTTGAACCTTCCCCCGGTTTTCGGGCTCTGGTGTAGCCGAAGTGTCCGATCTCTTACGGCGGATAGCTCTGCGCTTCCCCCTCCGGTTTGCTCGGATCTGCTCACGTATTTTCCAGGCTGTTTGTAACATAGTTCTGACCTGGTTGGGGTATCGCATGACATATGCCCGGCTTTCATCGGAGATCTTGGGCATGAAGCGGCTGTGGCGGTCGACTATGTGCACCAGTCGGTCAGCTTGCTCCCCAACTCGGCATCGGTCACACCAGCGCTGCCGATACTGGTCATAGTTTTCTTCATCTTCTCGGTTGAGGACTTCCCCCGTCTGGGTGTCTTCATATCCCCCGTCTGGAAATCCACTCGTCCAGGGCCTCCGGGTCGTAGAGAAAGTGTAGTCCCCCTTGAGTGACTGCGGTTGCGTTGGCCTGCCTCCTCCCCCGGTTACTCCATGGTCCATGGAGTCTGCAGTGTGGGTCCTCACGCACATGGGCCTTTCCGAATCCGGTCTCCCTCCATACCTGCAAATCTTGCACTCTTGGCCTCTGAGTGCTTCCATCGCGTAGTTGCGTCGCCGTTCTTGCCACAGTCACGATCTCTGAAGTGGCAAATTAAGTCTCCCGCCCAGCCTGGTTGTAGAAGGCAAGGCCGGTAAGAAGGCCGAGGTAGAGGACCTTGCAGCCACTAGGTCGGGCACCGTTGCAGTGCTGCGGACTTGCCCTCAATGATTATGGCTCTCCCCCCTGGCGCGGGTGTGACATGTGTGACTAGTTACTCGGAAGGAGCACCCGAGGGGGCGGAAGTTCCCAGAGGCACAGGAAACCCCCCCCCCCCGAGCCCCCCCTTGAGCTGGCGATGAGCGGGTCGTCCTTCTAGTCGTTGTAGGCACCTCCCCGGTTTACAATCCCACTCGAACGCTTTGGTCGGGTTTCGGGGAGTGAGGAATGAGCGTAGTTCAGTGTTTAGGCCTGTTTAGGCTAAAGCCATCAAGTATTCGAGAACTGTTCACAATGGACGCATGCTCTGCTTGACATCGGCATCAGATAGGAATGTTTACAAACGGAGTTCTGCAAGAGATTTGTTTCAGCATCACGGAAACAAGAACGCAACATCCGTCCCGACTTCAAATTTACTCCGACTTTACAAGTTATTGGTCAGGGACAGGAGAAGGGTTTCACATCAGAATCAGATGTTAACTGAAGGTTTAGGTTCTCCTGTGAATGACTTGGGTTCTTTCGGCAATGGGAGTTAGATACAGACCTGACAGCGGTCAAGAATGATCAACAATGCATCAGGGGATAGAAGAACAAATGAGGTCGATTATCCCCTATTGACACGACAAGGAAGGTGCAAAGCAGCAGTTCCTCTCTCTCTCTCTCTCTGCATCCGAGGAATTGCTCCATCCTGTGTACTTGCCCTATTCACGAAAATTCCTACCAGTTGCCTCTGACACACTGACTGGACTCACTAGGACTTGGTTCCGTGCACCGCGGAAGTGCGCTTGCATCTTGATGGCCTTCGAGAATTGAAATCCGAGACGAGCCAGTTTCGACAGGCCCCAGGACATAGAGGAAGTGAGACATGAACAAACTCAAAGCCGTAGCATTCACGTTCTGCGGCCAAGCCAAGATGCTGCTCTCTCGCGCCACTTGCTCCAAACATCTCGAAGGATAGCTTCCTGATGAAACCGAGAACACCAAAGGTTTCGAATCACATCCTCAACATGTGTCAGCTAAACCCTTTCAGTATGTCCGCAACATGAGTGATGATGCGCCCCCGGCGCCGGACACAGAACATAAAGCGACTGGCATACCGAGGTGGTAGCGCATCCAAGGATCTGTGGCGGAGATTTCCTTCAGCCGCGCTGCAAGCCGCTCTCGCTCCTTGTTCCTGTTCGATGCCATCAAGTCGTTTCATCGTTTCCCAGCCTTCAACTTTTCTGCATCAACCTGTGACGAAGATCCCACTTCCGCGCCCCAACAAGCCCTTAAGCCAGTCATGGCCAGTCCTTGCGATTTTTTCCGCGGCCTCAGCCAGGCGCCGCTTGGTGGCATCGAACTTGGCGCGCCTTCGTTTGGGTTTCAAGGAAAGCCTCGAGAAATTCATGTGTCTGTCTGGGCCACAGGCTCAATATCTTTCAACGCTCTCAGCACTTTGCGAGGACCGCGGCCCCTCCAAACAGCCTCTGCACAGTGTCAATTCCCAGTAAGCTGCTAACTGCTGCTGTCAGCAGCCGACGTGGCATCCGACATCGCAAGGCGTGGCCACAATGACCAGTGCTGGGCAGCTGTTCGCGGGCCTGGAGGAAGCGCGCCGCCTCCGTTGCCATCAGCTTCTGCATCAACTCCCGGCACTTCTCCACTTCTTCCTTGCCTCTTAGCCAGTAGCAGGCAGCTTGACGCCGTACTGTGAGGCCATCAAATGAAGTGTAACTGCTGTAATGAGCCTTTCGCAGTTTCGCCGTGTAAGAAAGAGAGTGTGTCATGCACTGCAAGTGGTTACCAGGGCGAAGCGATGTTGTCAGGCGGGGCTGCTGCCAAGCTACGGGCTTTTCCGTCGAGCTTCGCATTGTTGGCGAAGAAGCGTCGTGGATTCAGCTTTGGATCCATTTTGCCCTTCCTGGACTCCGAGCTGCCAAGACTCGAGAGATTCTCAAAAGGCCTGTGCCTGTCTGTGCCTTACATGCAAGGAGAGGCGCATGAGACGCTCGGCTTCTTCCGCCATGGCTCGCTCTCTTTCTGTTCGCTCCCTGCAAACAGCTTGCTGACATTGCGAACACCAGAATGGGAGTCGCATGGCTTCGGCGTGCCTTTCAGCCGCCTCTCTCTCCTCGCGCGCTTGCACATCCATCTCCTCTTGCATCCTGCGCATCTCCTCCTGCGAGTGAGCACCAGGCCGGCAGGCAAGGCAAGGTGGCCAACACGCAGCGAGCCTCTTCGTCCCTTCGTTTCTTCTCAGAATCCTGCTGCTTGCGCATGGCCTGGTTGTCTCATTCAGGTGGTGCTGGCAGAGCTTATTCCCACGGGCTACTGCAGGGCTGTTGCTTGCGCAGGATGCCCTGGGGCCATCGCCGCCCCACGCTTGTCACGTTGCCGCTGCTTCGCCTCCTCGCGCCGGGCCTGCTCCGCCTTCATCGCCATATGATCAAAGTGTAGCAGTGTAGCGCAACACAGTCAAGACAACACACCTGACTTTTGAAGAGCTCACAAGAGAGACGAACAAGACAGCAAATTCTGACGCAGTCGTGATTGCAAGACACATTCATGCAAACGGCGGTTTGATCCCCAAGGAGCGTCAATCAGTCAATGAGCATCTACACCACACTGGCTGTGAGTTCATCCTCAGAAGTATCTCCAAGTGATTCCTTCCTACCACGGATCTGACAAGGCCTCCGCGAACTCTCGCTCTGCACGCAAGCGCTCCTCCTCCTCGGCTTACCGAAACTCAGCACGCGAATGCACTCCCTCACCTTCAGCTCACCTTCCATGATCTTCCATGATCGGATCGGATCAAACTCAAATCCTTTGGGTCAGGTATAAGATCTACTGGGCCTGTGGGCCATGGCTGGTGAGGGGGGGTGCCTGTGGAAATCATGGTCAGCCTTTTCCAGCCGTGGTGCCGCCTGCTGCATTGCCAGCTCCGCCTTCCTCCGCTCCTCTGCGACACATCACGGATGCGACAACACTCCGACCGAGAAAACCACAAACTCTCGCTGTGCAGGGAGGCTTGTCATGCGCTGTCAGGCAGAAGAAACGGGACACTGGACAGTGTGCTGCCACATCCCCGTTGTCGCTCACTTCCGGGCATGCCCTGCTGCAGGCGTCTGCAGGCCGACCAGGCCAGGCTTACGAGTTGCCGAAACAACCTCTTAGTCAGCGGAAGACCGTGTGGACCTCCCCCCCAATTTTCATGTCCCGAACCGAGGGTGGGCGCCCAGAACCTTGGCCAGCTTGATACTCCCATGGCACGACACGCTTCAGGCGCGCATTGGCGACCGCCGTCCCAAGCTCCAGCTTGCTCCTCGGCGGCCTTCTGGCGTTCACGTTCCGCTTTCTTGCGGCCTTCCATTTGCATGCACACACCATGGCAGCTTGCTCTTCAGCATGCGAAGTGCGAGCCTGCTTCATTCTGGTACAATGCATCCTCTGCAACTTTGCGGCTTTGCTCCATGACAGACATCGGATCCTTTCAAGAGCAAGACAACGGCAAAGTCCCCCACTTGTTGCCATAGAACCCACAGTAAACAGAATCAGTAGAATGTGCCAGACAAATCTTGTTGCAGAATCAGCTCCTCATTCTCTGTGCGGTCGCCCTCAGGTCCGAGAAGCCACGCCGGCGAGCAAGCCGAGGCAGAATCCTGGGGACCGCTACGGCCGCTGGCACGGCGTCGACCACGGCCGGTCCCGGGCTGGCGGAGCGACTGCGCCTTCCAACGGCCCACACGCTGCGAGGCGAGCTCTTCTTTGGGTGCAAGCCAGGCACCCAGAGGGCTGCGAGGGCTGCCCAGAACTGGCTGCATGCGGACCTGGAAGAGTAAAAGAGTAGGGAGACCATGCGGATGATTGTCTGAGCATAAGTCCGCAGCTGGTCGGATCGAACAGCGTTGGTGCAGTACCATGAGCAGGGCTAGAGTCCTGCAAGATACAAACCCGTCCCACTCGCCCCAGCCCTCAAAGCCGCGGCCTGGCTCATGAGGCCCGGCTGCACGGGGCCTGCAGTCAGAAAGGACTCTGCGACAAGCGGCTGCATGCAATCACAGGCCTTCGGCGCGCCTGAAAAAAGTTGGGGGCGCATGTAGCTGGGAGTGTAGTTCCGGTCGGGCACCACTGTACCTCAAATAGACGCAGTTACAGGGCATCAGACGAGATATCTGTCACTCCTGCAAGAAAACCCAATATCCTCTGCACTGGCAAACACATTAGATCTGTCCTACGTGTCACAGAGACTGTGATGTGCAATCAGCTGTGCCAATTTTCCTGGCCTGGTCTCGCCCAATCACGCTGTGTCACGGGATCCTGCAATCCACTTACTCACAGGTCTCTTCCCGGTAAGCCGAGCAAGCTCGGTTTCGAAATTATAGCCCATGCATGAACGCCGATCGACATGCGTTTTACTGAGAGCGATAGGAGTTAGAGCATGCTAGAGACTCCCCTCGTAATCTTCAAAGCCACCGCACCTTCAGGCCTTCACAACAGTGCAGCTCAAGGCATTATCGCACACAATACTTGCGTTAGCCGAACACCACAGGATCATCAGCGCAATGTCATGTTTGGAGTATTGCAGCACGCACTGGGAGCTAGCCCCATGTTTCGAATGCAGGCACGAGTGGGTACAGTCCCAACCGATCGCCTGCATGCCAGTCCTACTCTTTCTCTTACAAGGCCTGCAACGCAAGGGCGGAGTGGTCTTGATGGGAAATATGCTTGCCAGCTTGGAGCGTGGGCGTGGATGTCAGGGAATACCAGCTACAGCAATTTCGTACGGGCTAGCAAGACCTGCTTGTGCCGCAGGTTTGCAATCTTACAGTGCGCAATATTCTGGATGACTCATGATGACTCGCAGAGAGCTGACAGTCCAGATCGAACCGCGCCACGTCAGGCCGCGAGTGCCCAGGGCTCCAATTTCGAGCTGTCCTTGGGAGGCTAACTGCGAGCTTGCATCTGCGGCAAGCAGCAAGCTGCCATTGGAGGTGAGGCTCATGACGGCAGACGGGTCCAAATGGAAGCGGCTTGCTTCTGGGGAAGCAAAAACATCATCTCCTGGCTGCAGTCTGAAATCCAGCAAAGCGCTTGCCTAGGGGCCTAGCGGCCTAGCGGTTGGGAATCTGAGTTCGTTTCAAAACGAGCACCTGCTTCCGGTAGAAGACCACGGTCTCCGAACGGGATGAAGCTCGCCTCGCATGCAGTGCTCGGCGCGAGCCATGCCATGCCAGCCCCGCCACTTGATCGACCTCCTCCTCAACCCCTACCCCAACAGGTATATATTATGTACTGTTTAGGCTGCGGCTAGTCGGCTAGTCTGCGGCTACATGGGCCCCTCTCACTTCGCCGCGGTGCCGTCGGCCCTGGAGGCACGGCGGCGCCGCTGCCCGGGCCGGGCACCACAGGAGCTGCCTCTTCGATGGCACACATGCTTTTTTCACCACTTTGGTCGGTGCCACTTTTCTATCCCCTGTTCACACTTGCCTCGGCCTCGCGAGTGTGAGGGTGCTTTCGGTTGTGAAATGACGCTATGTTCGGGGTCTACCGATCGTGGGACCAACACAATCCGTGTCCATGCTCAACCTCTTCTCAACGTGCGCAAACGGCAGTTGCTTGCATTGTCAAGCCCAGTGTTCTACGATTTCACGTCTCTGCGCACTGCTCAATCACGCTGCTCGCGCAGCTGAGGTTCGTCTGGCACGTCCCTGGTGTAATCCCGAAGACTTCGCGATATGGCACAAAGTAACACTGCGTCAGCATGGGCGGGACTTCAAGCTCAGCCTGCCCTTCCCCCAAATTTATTGCCAAGATTTGCGGACACACTGTCCATTTAGCAATGCCCAAATGGAAACTCCACAGCTGGATTCACCCCAAGCAGCTCGCTGCGCTCTCCGTAAGAGACCGATATCGAAATTGCGGGATCCATAATATGGGTTGACCTAGTGACCTAGTGAAGCACGGTAGTACGGCAAAGTTCGGGCCCTTTCTTGTTGAACGTAGGGATAACATGCTCCAAGCTACCTATGCTTTGGGACAGGTGCGGCTGAAAGCTGGAAAATGGGCTTTGGGAAGCTTGTGTCGCAAGCCAGTTTTCTCAAATCGTGACGTCGTACAGTCCTGCCCTCGAAAGTCCCACAGCCCGAACCTGAGGTGCAGCCGTGCGGGGTGGGGTCCCACTGCGAAGCCGCTCGCGCTGCTCTCGACGCTCCTGGCCCAAACGGTAATGGAAACTGGTGGCTTTCCTCCGGGACGGACTGACTGCTTCGAAGTTGAGTTCTGTGAGATGATTTTGTCACACCTTTCTGTCTCTCAGAAACCCTACACAGTCCACCTCCTATCCTTATCCTTGCATCGTGTGGTTGAGCATAACCCTTTAAACAGAGGAACCTGGAGCCAAGGATCGATCAGTTGCTGCACACGCTGCTCCAAGGCTTTGCTCCGAAGCATCTCGCCTGCTGGAGGGCTGCAGCCAAGGGAGTTCCAGGGAATTGGCAGGTTTTTCTGGACTTCTGAAGCGTGGATCAATCCGAGCACCACATGCTGCAGCGCGGCCTTCGCTCATGCCATGTGGGTTGCGGGATAACTCCGCGAAGCTGTATTCCAGTTGTTGTCTTTGGCGCGCCACCTGCCAAGGGGCGGCAACACGAGTTCTGCCTCGGTGCTTTGCGGGGTCGAAAGTAGCGGTGAGAAATGGTGGCGCCGGTGGTGAGGGCGGCAGCGGCGGTGGGGGTGGTGGCTGGCAGTGGTGGGGATCAACACTAGCGACCAGAAAAAGCCCGTGAACCCCGCCTGTCGCTCGTGCATCTGCATTGCGCCTGCCTGGCTCTGCAGCACGTCACCGTAAGTTCCAGTGTGCTTGCTGCTGTTCGCCTCATCCGCCCACCTGAGCAAGATCACAGCACTGTTGCTGAAGTGGTTGTGGCTGTTCGGAATAGGACGAAGAAGAGCGATGATGATGATGATGATGCTGATGCTGATGGTGGTGATGTTGTTGATGCGGACAAGGAGGAGGAGGAGGAGGAGGAGGAGGAGGAGGAGGAGAGGACAATATTCACCACTGAGGATGAGGATGATGGTGAAGAAGATGATGAATGATGATTGTGATGGCGATGAAGTAGAAAATGAGTTGATGATGAAGAGCAGGAGGAGGACAAAGAAGGAGAATCAGATGATGATGATGATGATGATGAAGATTGAAGATGGTGGTGTTGCTACTGCTACCACGACTACACTATTAATCTTTATCACCATATTCTTCTTCTTCTTCATGAACATAATCATCGTCATCACCACCATCAGCTTCTTCATCATCAGAACGACAAGCATTAACTGGGGTTCGATTATCGCATGCGTTGTCACTGCCTAGTTGCCGTGGTTTAGAGTCTAGTTGGTGTGCCAAGCTCTTCGATCACTTCGGGCATTCAGCCAGTCTGTCAGTGTGTTTTGATAGAAGTGCTGTTGTTTCTGCTGCTGCGGCTGTTGCTGCTGCTGCTGCCGCCGGTGCTTGCGGTGGGTCGCACCTCTTGAGGTTGTGCGAGAAACTTGTGCAGTGGAAGCCTTTCCTGCTCGTGCTGGTGGTCACTTGTTGCTGTCATAAATAATTGCTGGTGCTGGGATTCTAGGTCCTCTGGTTGCTACTGCTGGCTCGCCTGGCAGAGCGGCCGCGAGGCGGCGCGCCGGCGGAAACCAGCGTCTCCTCCAGCAGGGACTTAGGTTCACAGCGTGGGCCCAAGGAAAGGTAAGACAGATGTAAGGGAGCATCACGCCTGCAGTGAGCCCGCCACCCACACCCGAAACCACCTATAAGTAAGACCTCGGGACTCAAGCTTCAAGAGCCACAAGGGCTCCGCGATCATAGACGCAGGAGACCACCAGTAAGGAGGCGCACCCGAAATCACAGCAGAGAAGATCAGAGAAGGTGAGCAATGGAATGAAGCCAGCATCCCCTCTGCCAGACGGCCTGCTGGGGTGACGCAACACCTCTTCGCAAGATTCGGTATGAGAGGGCCAAGCGTCCCAAAGGCACAGCTATGCTTGACTCCGGGCTGTCGCCGATGCAGAAGTGCAAGCACAGCGAATGGTGCCGGCCCTGCATCTAAGTCATGCGGGACGGCTTCGGAATCAAGACGAAGACTGGCCTGCCGCCATCGGGTCGTTGCTGTGTTTGAAGGGATGGCTCGTGTTGCCACACGTCGTTGTATCACTGATCCCACCACGACCGGCACAATTCCGCAAGGGGAGTGTGATCTTGTGCACTACATCCACGCACGGCACATGCCGTGGCTTTTCGGGAATTACGGTGCCTCATTGCTCTCCAATGCGCAGATTTACAGCTTTGCGGCCCTGCAGCTCAGCCGAGCTGGAGAAGGCGCAGAGGCTTCTAATGCAGTGCGTGCAAGCATGTGAGGATCATTGCCGTTGAAATGTTGGCTTGGCCTTGGTTGCAAAGTATGCTCAGATGCATCCGTTTTCTCGGTAGTGGAGTGGGACACAGAAGGAGAAGGCAAGCATAGAGCAGACAGCATTTTCAGAGAGGCGAATTGATAACGCTTACCGGGGCTCCGCTTATTGTGTAAGTTATGTACTCTGTACGGTTGCAAATTTTACATCTTTTACTAACGAAAAACAATCGCCATAAGTACAGTAGTATAGTGGTATAAGCACGACGAATACAACACATGTGACAGCGACAACTAGAGGTGGGAGGAAGCAGAAGCGGAGTGGGATGATTCTCGATCACGACGACGACGACGATGGCGACCGTGATGATGATTACTATTGACGGTTGTGGATAATGAATGATGGAATCATGGATGAAGGATGATGGCCCTGAGGAAGGGAAGGAAATGCTGATGATGGTGACGATGATGACGCCGAAGATGATGATGACGCCGATGATGATGATGATGATGACGATGACGATGATGATGATGATGCTGGTGATGGTGATGATGATGATGATGATGATGCATGATGCATGATGCATGACGAACTATGACACGTGATGGGATGGCGAGACAATGCATAATGATGGCGGGTGATGAAAAAGCCATGATGAGTGATGGTTCATGGTGAAGAAGAAGATGCTGATGATGATGATGGTGGTGGTGGTGGTGACGATGGTGGTGATGGTGATGATGATGGAAATGACGATGATGATGATGAGGATGATGATCATGACGATGAAATGCGCTCCACTGTCGCGGTGTCTTATTTGCGAGTTCTGTTCTCCCTGAGCAGTACAGTACCAATCGTTGAACCGACGGCCTTACTAAGCCGTACCAACCTTAAGCCCTTCGCAAACCCTCAACCCCGAAACCTAAACCGTAAACCCCAAACCCGAAACCGGGCCCGCCCCACGCCTGAACCGTGTAAGCCCACGACCATGCCTAGGTCCTAACCCTAAGCCCCAACCAAACCCTCAACCCCGAAACCTAAACCGTAAACCCTAAACCCGACACCGTACGGCCTGAACCCACCAACCCTACCCTGAACACTGCACCTTCAAACTTAAACTCTCTCCCGCATCATCCCGCATCCTGCATCCTAAACCCTAAACCGCCTAAACCAGAACCCGCAATTAAGACCAAACGCCTCAGCCGAACCGGACCCTAAACCTTGAGCCCTAAGCAAACCGTAACCATCCGTAACCCCACACGCGAAACCCCTTTGCGAAACCGGACACGGGCAGTAGAAATCCTGAAACCACGGCCTAAGGCCTATCCATGCCCTCAATCCCAAAATAACAAACCCGGTTCGAACCCAAAACTCATAAGCAGCCCAAACCCAAGACCCCACCCAAGCCGTAACCCCGCCCTAAACCCTGCGGTAAACCCTTATCCCTAATTTAAACCCCTAACCCGGAGCCGGGGCCGCAAATCCCTCAAGCCTGAACCTGAAAAGCCTGAAGCGGCTTCCTCTAAACCCCAAAGACTTGGACCCTAGACCACCTCATCCTGACCTCGAAGCCTAAAACTAAACCCGACAATTTGGGACAAGATCCCGTCGACGCCCAGAGGCACCCCTATTCTCAAAACTCAAGCCAGAAAGCCCACACTGCAAGCGCAGGAAGCCAGAAACATATACACTGTCCAGATTGTGCCATCCCAAAACCTTGCACCACTAGCCCTAGAGCCCAAAACTCTTGAATCTTGAAGCCTCAGCCCGAAGCCCTGATCCTCAAACCGGAACCCTGACAGCGAACCCAATCTCCCTGCCCACGAACCCTGAACGGAGTGGCCAACCCGAAAAGAAACCTTCTTGGTTGTGGAGGCATGCCTCTTCAGATGGCAACACACGAATAACTTCCCGAATGCGCAGAAAGAAGGCATGCTCAAAGAATTCGTCGCAAAAAAAGAAACATTCTTCCCTGAACCCACCCATGGGTGCTGGTGATGATGCTGATAAGGATCACGCTGATTGATGTTGTGCTTACGGTGGATGGTGAAGACATGTTGATAATGGCAGTCGCGATGGCGGCGCTGATGCTGGTGAAGATGACAACGACGATGATGATGGTGACGGTTAAAGACAATTAAGATAATGACGATGGATCATGCGGAGGACAATCCTGACGAGGACTTGAGCAGACGATGGCGATGATGACCATGTCAAGTAGTTCGGACAACGATGATCACACCGATGATGGGCCATGAGGATGACACTGTTGAGTTCATGGTGACGACTAACAAAGATGACGATGATGTGGACGACGGTGATGGTGCTGACGATGCTAGTTGATAAATAGTCATCATAGTATGACGTATCGTCAGCTTGATGTGAGGTTGAGCTTCTACGGCTTCTACCTTACCTAGCAGACCTAGTAACTCCGTCCTGCGGCCCCGCAAGTGTCGGGGGCTTGCGTGTTCGAAGCTGAGCCTCGCCATACGCACCAGAATACGGGTTGTGGGGTTTCACGGTTTTGGAGCCTACGGACTCTCTAGGTCTAGGATGTGTTCTGCTGAGTTGAAGCAAGGCACATCATGCAACAATGCCGGGTGCAGATTGAATCAAAGCAACGGGCAGCGCCGTGCAAGCACTCGAAAAGCAAAACCTGGACCGTAGATCAGTGTCTTCACTGACACATCATTTCCGGGAAATACTCGCACGGAGCGTTGTGAAGTTCGGGCAGTCATGTTGGACTAGTTCTGAATTATTTAACTTAAGTGTGCATCGGTACTGATTCTGGATGATAACTGACACATCCTCACCATCCTGTATGCTTATCCAGGGATGGTTACAAGCTTGTGCAACTTCCGGGAGTCATGTCCTTTCTGCACTGCCAAGCCTCCAAAGCTCGAAGCTGCTCCTCGAAATGCCAAAAGCAAATCGAATTGTCCAGCATAGCACCCTGTTGTCGAATTTATACAATGCACGGAGAGCGGTGGGCTCAGATAGCTCCTGCACCAAGCTGTCCTCCACTTCCAGGGACCGCAGCCTTGGCTTGAGAAGGGCCGTGAAGAGTGAAGTCTCAGCATGGGAATTGGGAGATTTGCGAATTGTGGATATGCGATGATACAACCAGCCTTGGTGTCATCACGTTTCTGAGGCGTCCCATGGTGTCCAACCCACCTCTACAGATGCATGTTCAGACCTTTTCCGGACCCCGCATCCCCGCCTGCAAACTTAAAAAAGGACTATCATGGGATCATACTGCGCGAAATGCAGCGTCGTAAGTCAGAACAATAAGCCGTGCTGCATAGCGACTTCACGTCCTAAAGTTGCTGATTCTACCAAATGCACCACTGCCGGTCTTAAAGCTACCAAACATCTTACTCCTTATTTTGGCTTCCCAGTTGCACTGCAAGCATGACAAGGCACGTTGTAGCCCTTGGACCTGACCGTCCCTGCACCTCACAGCCTTGACCGATTGCCCGCTCAGTGGCTCGTCCTCCAGAAGCATGAGCTGCTGTTTGACGAAGGTGTCATAAGGATCGTGTGACAGGCCAAATGGAAAATGTGCCGTGCTGGTCGGAGAATCCTCCTGCAAGCCATGCAGCACGCACTTGCTTACATGACCGACCAACTTTCGCGGCTATGCTGTCTGCACTGACAGAGGAGTGAGACTTTGCAGACTAGGGGCCTCGTCTTGCGGTGGTGCCATGCGCCCCATGGTCTGCTGAGCCCATGCGTTTGGCGAGCCTCCCGCCTCTTCTCCTGGAGGAGGCCATAATTAGAGACGTGGCTAAGTAAGGCAGCTAAGCTAGCAGGGTCTGCTCTAGGGACCCCGGACGTTCCAAGGAGATTCGGAGCCTTTTGCAAGCGACGTCTCCTCCGTCTCCATCCGCCGGCTCTGCCACGGCCGCGACGGCCGCGACGGCCTGGCCGTCCTCGGACGGAGGCGGCCCCGACATGGCGGCATGGCCTTTGACCCGGACCGAAGGGTCTTTTTGCTGATTGCACCCTTGCAGATACAAAGAACACGCTCTTTACCACTACATGGCTCATCACTCGTGCTTGAAGCGCCTGACAAGCAGTGGGGGGAGGTAGGGGAGCGAGAGCCTGAGATGGATCTGGATGGCTACATGATGGCAGCTTGCACCGAGACATTGCATAACAGATCAGGCTAAGGGAGCCATGCGCTGTAGAAACATGCTGCAATGGTGCACAGGAAGTCCTGCAACACTCTACTGGCGACAACTCAACTGTCCACAGAGCATTCTGAACACTTTGAAGCACTCAAGCTTTTGAGTCGAGCACGGATAACAAAATTCACTGGCGTTTTTGGCGGGCCCCCGTCAGATGCCTACCCATCAAATATACACTAGGCACAAGAGGCTGCACACATTCACACATCCCGGGAGTACGTCTCCGATTCGGCAGTACTGTTCGCTCACAGCAACTTGACTGCCGGCAAACAGCATCTCTGGACGCTGCGAGCTCAGTTACCAGGATGCCTGCCCACGATGCAGAGCTGAACCAACTGAATGTCTAGCACGATCCAGTGGAGCATCCAGAATAAGCGGCCTACAACGGTGGATGTAGAGGCTTGCCGTTCGCGAGTCACAGGTGCCCCGAAAGCTTTTAACAGACCCGAGGGCCAGCTCGTTTAACGATGTTTTAACGTGCCTAATCACGGGAAGTGACATAAAGGCACTTGTGACAATTGTGCCAGCCGTCTTCTGGCTCGCTGTTGCTCGACTTGTACAGTCAAGTTGCAATGCTGCAAACCCTTGCGGCTAGCATTGTTTCCAAACATTACCTCTCCACCTTCGAAGAACAAGCAGTTTCAAATCCACTTCCGACACCCCATGCAAGCTTCCTCTTCTCGGATCCCCCAGCTCAGCACAGGTCCCGATCCTTCTTAGCAGAGGGCTCGTCCTCATGGCTCCATGCTGATCGCTTCCAGCCGCCCTGGTCGCAGCGCGCCATGACCACGGCAGGAAAAGATTCATTGCTGAACGAGCACCTGTCTTAGACCTTCAAGGATCCTGATACTCTGAAAACAATTGGAACATCATGGAACCACTTTGGCTTACCAGTTTTGTTGTTGCCCTGTCGACTGAATTTTGCATGGCCTCGTGCCACTCCAACACCTAAAACACCCCGCAGACCAGGAAACAGAACTCGGGGCCTCGTTGTTCTTCCAGTCATCCTTTTTGGACCAGTCATCTTTGCCGTCGTTATTCCATTCGTCCTTTTACCGGGAACTCTCATTTCTCCAGCAACAGGATGTTGAGGGCTGTGCCATCTGCATTCGAGAAATACCATGGGAGATTGAAATCTTCAAAAAAGGGAGAAAGACCGTGGGGCGCCTCACTGGAGGTTGAAAATTTGAAAGGTTGCAGTTTGAGCTCGAGGAGTCCGAAACTGAAGCTATTGAAACTTTAAAGCTTCGACAGTTTCAATGGTTGAATGAATGGTTCAAACGCTTGAAAGGTTGAAGGTCTGAGACTTCGAAGTTTCAATTCTTTCAATCTTCGGAAATAGTAAAGTTCGAATGGCACAGAGCTTGAGAGTTCGAAGGCTTCAATCTTTCATAGTCTGAAAGTTTGGAGCACGAAAGGATTGAAACATGGAGAGGTTAAAACAGAAAACTCTTGAGTATGAAAGCGTGCAATTTGAGAGGTGCTCGAGTGTCAAGTTTTACGTGGCGCTGGGCGCTTGGTTGTTATGTATTACTATGATCTCGCTTAATGTTTTCGTATGTGTGTGTGTTGATGTCACAGCAGAGTCCTCTAGTACAGTAATAATTTGTATTCTAGTCGTTTAATATTGTATCTGTTTGTAAGTAAGCGCTCTGCTAGTCTTGTACTAGAAATGTGTACTGTAGCTGTTTACTACTGTATCTGCTTATAAGCAGAGGGCTTGCTTATAAGCATGCCCTCTGCCTAGGCCCTCGACGTAGAGGGGGGAGGGGGGGGGGGAGGGTCTTTGGAAGTAGCTTAACCCCCTAAACCGTAAACAGATACTTTAGGCCCAAGGTAGTGACTATATTAGGTACATGGACCCTTGGGACGGCTGGATAACAAAACGGCGCTGGAGCCATACTTGCAAAATTTCCGCCCCGAAGTTCTTGGCCCGAGTCCTTTGGCCCAGACCCGAATTGCTGATATAGAGGTCCGAACCCTAAACCCTAAACCATCGCCCCAAAAGGCCTTAAGTAAATTGTTTCGCGAAGATATACACCAGATGCTTGGCTCGAACTCGCTTAAACCCTAATATGGAAGACTGAATAATTACCAATACTACTGCTGGGGTTCTTTATTTTGTGAATATACTACGAAGGAGCCCGAAACCCCATTCTAGTTGTTAAGGCCCCTTAAACCCTAAACGCTCATAGAAAAGCCTACAGAACCAACGGCCTGAGCCCAGTCGAAGATTCACGTTTAGGGTTTAGGGTTCAAGGGTTTAGGGTTTTTAGGGTTTTGGGTTTTGGGTAGGGTAGCACTTCATCACAGAGAACTTCTACTTGTGTCTATGGGAGGGTTCAGGGCATCTATAATAGTAAATAACAAACAAGCGCCCAGGACCGACCCCTCCCAAAATCTAAACCTGAGCCTTCAACACTTGGAACCGCATGATATGATTACTTCCTGATGACTCGGGGTAACACAGAGGGCATGGGTATCAAATGTCATCAAACACCATGGCTTCATGAGGGCGCAGGATTAAGAAATGTGATCAAACGGCATCACCTCAGAAGGTGGTGTAAATCAATATGAGAAACCGGGATCGCCAAATGAGGAAGCGTGCTTCAGCACTCACGACGCCGCAACGTTGCGGTCGATTTCTGTTGTGTTTCCTAGAACCGTGTGTTCGGGACCAGGTTTATGTTATCTTTGGTTTCTGGATGCGGCAGTGGGAAGGCGTTTGTATTTTGTGGGAAGTGTTGTGAAAAGCTGGTATCCAGTATCCACCATCGACTAATGAGGGGTCGGGTCTAAGCGATGTGATCGAACGATGGCGCGCGCTACGAAAGCTGGCCGGCTGCGGCGTATGTTTAGGGGCTACGGTGCATGCGTCGCTTGCTTTTCGGCGCACACCCCTGCAACTAGGAGCCGTGCTAGCATGCGGAGGCTCTATGCAAAGGCATTCGTAGTAGTCCGCTGCCTGAAAGAGCAGGCCGCAAAGGGGTTTTGCAGCCAACCCCCCCCCTTTGCAGCGAAACCTTGATTTTGAAACCAAAACACCCTAGAATGTCTTGTTAGCATTCTCCTTCGTACTGAACTCCCACCAGCTCCCAAACAGCCAGCTTTCGTGACATGTGACCAACCGCAATCGCTCAATGAGTAATGGGGGGGGGCTAAATCTTTAAATAGCAGTGAACTGCCCTATGAGCATAGGCCTAGTGCAAGTCGAGTGTGTGTAACATGCATACATGGCATACACCCCAGCTCTAGCCGGGCCTCTAGTAAACTTTCATAAATTCAAACGTGCAATCGTTCGAACTCTCGGACAGACTTTCAAAACTTGGCAGACCGACTAACTTTCGAACTCGGCGCATGTCAAAACTTCAAAATTTCAATCTTCCACACAATCGAACTCTCGAACTTACATGCCGTGGAAACTCTCTAACTCTCAAGATGTCAATCTTTAGAACAAACTTCCGAGCCTTCCAACTGTCAGCCTCTCGACCTGGGAAGCGAGATGGTGCACTTGGAGCGAGCCTTTCAAACTCGAAGCTTTCGAACTTTCGATCCGCCGAACTGATGGAACTTGCAAATTCTCAAACTCCCGAACTGTCGACGACGAAATTCCCAAACTTTCAAGCTTGGAGCGCCGATCGAAGTCGGTCGCGGCTACAGTTTGGTGGCGGAAGCTTCCACGTACAAAAGGACGGCTTCGAGCTTTAAAGGGTAGAAGTCTGAATATAGCTCACTTGCGCATACCAACGTGCCCAAACAGTCGCCTTCCGCTGCCTTTTTGAACTTTCAAGCCTTCAAGATTGAATCTAGCAATCTTCAATCTTTCGAACTTTCTAAACAAAGCTTGAACACTCGTCCGAGTTTGAAGAAGGTGCAATCGCACTTCGAGCTTGGGTTTTTTTGGGTAGCAGGTTTCAGCCGGGACAGTTTTCTTCTCCAGGGTGTAATGTAAAGACATGTCAGGATCATGTGGCAGCCGGCTGTTTCATGCCGGGCATGATTGGTTTCCAGGCTGTCAGTGGTTTGTGGCCGTGCGAAACAAGCGGGTGAGCAGAATTGGCCGGACATCAGTGGGCCGCATGTACAAGGAGTGCATTTGTTCAGTCAAAACACAAACATTAAGACATGAATGCACAAACATCTTAAGAAATGAATGACATGAACCAGGAACACTTCTTCGTAGCGGCGTCTCTGCTTCAGCTACCAGTACCTGGTGTGCCTGCCACTCTCAGGACATGTTGCGATTCACCCTTGAGAAGTTAGATTCGAGTCTGATCTTGGCTGAGCAAGCATTAACAACAGCAAAATGCTTCGACTGTGCAGCATCTGCGTCAAAGGGTCATTTCAGGATCGCAAGACGTATTCAGTAATGGGAAAAGTCGCACGGCACATGAATCGTTGAATCACAGAGCAGTGGCATGAAACTGCACCGACTACCGGCTACACCTCAATTAGCAAACCTGCCCATACGCATCACTGCTTGCAACCAGAGCATGCCCGACAGAAATTTGGCGAAAGGCTCCGAGACGGAGACTGTCACTGAGTATGATTCAACCGAAAATGCTTGCAACAGGATCCAGTTCGAGAATGACTGGGCCAATATATTACAAGTGGGTCCTTCTTGTTCCACCCATTCGAGTCATTCCTGAGTCTGAGTCACAGCAACCTGCCAGTGAGCCGCTGTGCCGCTTTTCTCCGAGGCCCTCGCTTCTGCCAGTCGTCCTTCTTCCAGTTGTCGTCCTTTGCATATTCTCGAGACTGCAAGGACACCATCCAGAAAAAACATGCTTACCAGAATAAAGCTGCATACGCTGGTCCTCCTTTTTCCAACTGTTATCATCTTGCTTCCAATCTTCATCCTTCTTCCAGTCGTCCTGAACGTATTCAGTAGCAGCAGACTGAGGGGGTTTGCTGTCCTGGAACGTGAGCTACGCCAAAAATCAGTATCAAGCCCGTTCCCTTCCCAACTAAGCAGTCCTGCGCACGGTCCTACAGTCCTCGCAATCACTCGGCGGACCACTGAAATGTTGAAGATGAAAGGAAAGCAACTTTGGGTACTAGCTGTCTTTGTTTACTGCTGCCTGCACCTCTGGAGCCTGTGGAGCCACAAAGTCTTAGTAGTATCCAGCCCGTTCAACACCTTCCCAATTTCGGGCTTAGAATTCTACACTTGGCGTGGAGGGGGAACGGTTCGGTGCAAGGAGCGGCTCCAAAACGGTATGGTTCGGTTCATGGCGGTGCGGTTCCTGGCAGTTCGGTTCCTGCGGTTCGATTCGGTTCCAGAACCTTCCTGTCGACCTGGCATTCCAAGCCTGTAAGATGACAGGCTACGACGACCACGACTACTACGACTACTACTACAAATAAGCTCCAGCACCCAAACCGCCGAATTCCGCCAGGCCCCCAAACTGCCGAATTGTGTACTCCGCGCATACTCCCGCGCGTGTTGCTGGGGAGGGGCCCAGAGCCACGCTCTTCGCAAGCTCCAGGCCCCCAAACTGCCGAATTGTGTACTCCCC
>CAJNJA010075186.1:0-21656 GCA_905231915.1 Symbiodinium necroappetens
AACGCCTAAACCCTAAAACCCTAAAGCCCCAATCCGGAACCCCTCCTCCTCCCTGAACCTTCCGCTCAAATTTCGAGCTTCCTGAGCCTCACCACAACGGAGCAATCTACCTTGCAGCCTCCAGCCCGAACACCGAACCCTCTAACCCCCAAAAACGAACCCCGACGACCCCGAAACTCTAAACTTTAGGGCCACTTTAGGGCTTACGGCTTTGAACCCTGCAGAAAACCCGAACTTCGAAAAAATCTCTAAAAAGCTCCGAAAATCCCGGTGCTGCCTCCAATGCCTCTCCTCTGCCAAGGCTCCCGCGGTGGGGCAGGGCTCGTAAGGTTTGGGATAGGCTTCGGGTTGCAAGGTGGAAGAGTGTAGGAGGAGGGCTTTAGGGGTTTAGGGTTTGGGGTTGGGGGTTTAGGGCTTAGTAGTTTTCTTTGTCACCTCTTTTCCTCCTGCCCGGTTTGGTTAGTCAGAATGCCTTACAGGCTGAGGTTCCGGGCCAAGGGCGCCTTTCAGAAGGATTCACCACCTATTACCACTGCCTTCCCCCTCCTGGCGGACGGTGCTCGCCCTTCATGTAGGGTTTAGGGTTTAGGGTTTAGGCTCATGGGCTTGGGGCTTTTACAGCTTTCGGGTCACATGCACACTTACCATTCGCAGGCTTAGGCTGACTGTGACTCCGGTTCACGGCTAGGGGAGCGGTGCAAGGAGGGATTTATATAGGGACCCTTCATAGCTTCAATCGTGTTGAGGCCCACTATACTATAATTGTAATAAGGAGCCCCCAAAATAGTAGTGGTAATTTTTTGGGGCCCTACATTACGTCTAGGGCTGAATGGCTCCAAGTTCGCAGTTTGAGGTCTACTAGTAGCAGCATAGAGCGGCGCAAACCCTAAGCCCTACACCACACCTGGCACCTGGCTACTGGCTATGGTTTACCCAGCCTGTTGAAACTTTTAGGATCGAGTCTAAAGGATATCTACGCCACCGACCTCCACGACGATGTTAGGAAAGCAGAAAAGCCCATGGTCGAATTACCTACCTATGAACGTTTAAAAAGCATGATGAAAAAAGACATAAGAGTCGTCAGTCTAAAAAATCCGCCAGATCCTGTCAAGACCTTGTAACTGCCTGATGAAACCTCTGATGAAACCCCCTAAACCCTGAATTCCGCTCTGTTCCGCTACCCTCAACCCCAAACCCTACACCCGCAACCCTAAACCCTCAACCCTCAACCCTAAACCCCGAGCCCTAAATCCTAAACCCCAAACCCTACACCCTGAACCCCGAAACCCGAAACACTAAACCCTCAACCCCAAACCTTAAACCCTACACCCTACACCCTAAACCCTAAACCCTCAACCCTACACCCTCAACCCTCAACCCTAAACCCTCAACCCTAAACCCGAAACCCTAAACCCTGAACCCCGAAACCCTACACCCTAAACCCTCAACCCCAAACCCCAAACCCTACACCCTGAACACCGAATTCCTACACCTTGAACCCCCGAAACCCGGAACCGAGAGGTCCTTGAAGCCGGCCAAAGGCGAAGTTGCTCTTGGGGTCCGCCCAGACCTTCCCGGCTGCCCTACTTTGAGGCCCTTCCGCGTTGCAGTCAGGAGATCATGGATAGGGTTTTGTTTGGGGTTTAGGGTTTAGGGTCTAGGGTTTAGCGCTATTTCCCTTAAAGCTGGGTTGTGCCCTTCCCTGCTGCCTGGCACTGGCCTCTCTGGGTTACCCTTGGCGGGCCTGCAAGGTTTAGCATCGAATAGCTTCTCTGTTTCTTTGGCTCTTTTCTGGGGTTTAGGGTGTACTTTTGGGGCCCTTCGTAACTGGAAGATCCTTCCTTTGAGGGCTTCGTGAAGGATATGTTGCTCTTTTTGAGGGAGCTATAGGGCGAAGGGCCTGCTGCCTGAATGATTCAGGTTGAGGCTGTAATGGCTCAAAGAAGGGAGGTTTAGGGTTTAGGGTTCAGGGTTTAAAAAGGGGCCACAGATCATCCAAACGGGGGAGAATGTCACAGGTACATAGTCTTACCGAAGATGTAGAGATAGGTGTTCTGATATCTAGCTATCTCTGGTTCCTTGTTGGGGCCATAATAAAAATGATCATGTTTCTTTCATCCTTGTTGGCTTTAATATAACAAAATTGTAAACTTGTATCCAACAAGGACCCAGATCTAGACCTCCTTTCAAAGGGACCCTTCGAGGAGCCCTTAAAGCTTGAGGGAGTTGGGACAGGAAGTCTCGGGCTGCGGCCCGGGTCGGGGACGAAGTTGAGAAGAGTGCAGTGGAAGAACCCCTAAATCCCAAACCCTGTAAGCCCTAACCTGAACCCTGAACCCTAAACCCTAAAACCTAAACCCCAAACCCCAAACCCTGAACCCTAAACCCCAAAACCCTAAACCCCAAACCCTCAACCCCATAAGCCCTACACCCCAAAAACCCCCAAAACCCGAAACCCCAGACTCCCCCGAAGACCCCAAGCTGAGGTCTAAGACTCCGAGCCGAGCTCAGCAGCGAGAAGTGAGGAACCCCCCGGGCTTCGCAGAGCCTCTTCGTGGCGGATCTCGGGGATGTAGCAACTAGGGTTTAGGGTTTAGGATTTAGGAATTAGGGTTTAGGGTTTAGGCTCTGAAGGTGTTCGGGCGTAGGGGGGTTGTATGCAGGGTTTAGGGTTTAGGGTTTAGGGGTTTAGGGCGTAGGGGGTTGTATGTAGGGTTGAGGGTGCGGAAATTCGGATCTGGGAGTTAGGGGCAACTTAGTAGGGGCTCGCTAGGTTGTGTACGCAAGGGATTAGAAAGCGTTTCATAAGCATCGTTTCATAAGCATCGTGAATCGTGATCATCTCATACAGTGAAGCACCACCCTCCACCATCGCCGGCAACAGCAGCACAGCACCCTCGCCATCAACAACGCCACCACCGCCTGAAAGGCCGTCGAATCATCTGGACGGCCATCATCGCCATGATCGACGTTGCCATCACCGCCCCGTCGGTTTGCTACCCCCTGCACCGCCCGACCTCCCCCCCCCCTCCACTCCTCCACACAAAGAAACAATTACACATGCGCAGACAAAGGCATGGACGCAGCCAGCCACAGATCCACGGATCCTGGCTCCCTCGACCCCGGCCCTTTTGCCGCCGTTGCCGCCCTCTGCCTCGCGAAGTTGATCACAGCATCGCGCTCCACAGCAGCCACATCTGCCGCATCGGACCTGTTTTCGGAATGGGTTTAGGGTTTGGGGTTTAAGGGTGTAGGGAGACTCCGCTGGGCACTGCTTTCTACCTCATCGTGATTCTCAGCACCGGGCCACCCAGAACGAGCACCCAGCACGCAGAAAGCCTCAGTTTGAAAAACAAGCTACGACGAAGTTTCAGCTGACGGCTGCTGCAAGCAGAAGCATGCAATCTGAGCACCCATCTGCATCAACGCCATCAAGGGCGGAAGCTTCTACTCCGCAGTCGTCATTGCCTTTGCTGGTCAGCATAAGGCCACGGCAATAATGCTTTTGAGATGAGCAGGCTGTCAAGAAAGAGCTGGACGTCAGGCTTATTGCTTTTCATCCAGGCGACGGAAGTCTGCGATGTGCTGGTGGAGCTTGGCGGCAGCTGAAAGCCTCGCAAAGGTAAAAGGTAGCCAGACTGCACAATGCCATAGTGCGGCACTGGCTTCACAAAGTGCTCTACATTGTCGCTCTGCTTCGGGTTCTCACTATGCCGAAATGCTCTTCAGCGAGCCGAAACCACTCTCCACCTGAAACACTAAACATCTTATACGCCCTTAAACACCCCCCCCCCCTCCCCCCCTCCCACCCCCCTCAACCCTAAACCCTAAGCCCTAAACCCTAAACCCTAAACCCTCAACCCTCCCTCCCCCCCTCCCACCCAACCCCCGCTGTTGCTTGCGCTCTTTCCGAGCTCCCGGCTCCTTGAAGGCGCTAGTCTTTCGGCGGACCAAAGTGTGCACCTCGAGATCGGCAGGCTGGATCGCACGACATCTGTAGCCCAGGTGAAGAAGTAGCTCAATGTCTCTGATCGAGGGTTTGTAATATGTATGTGTATATATATATATATGTATATATGTATATATGTATGTATATATATATATGATTATATATGTATGAATGCTGCATGTATGTATGCATGTATGTGGGCATGTGTGCAAGTATGCATAGTCAGACAGATGCTATAGTTACTACAGTACCATCACGAGCATCATGTTGCACAAATACCCATACTCAGTCCTACCTGGCAGTATGCATGTAGGAGTGTACATCCGGACCCGAAGCCCCAAACCCTTAAACCAAAACCCTCAACCCCTACAGTATCCTATTTTAAACCTGACAGCATCCTTACAGTAACCTTATGGTAGCACCCCGCCCTGAAGCCCTCAGGTATGCAACGTTGCCAGGTGCGCATCTCCTGATCTCGGGAGTGTTCAGGAGCAACAATGACAAGACTATCAATACCAATATTAAGAATAATCCTAAGAATAATCATACTAAGAATAACTAAGAATAATCATTTAGTCCTAAGAATAATAATGCTAAGAATAACAACAATAAGATGACAGGTCGAGCCGAAGTCGAAGGTGTGCCGAAGCAAGCACGGGGCAGTGCTTTACGTGCGCCTCTCTCCCTTTTGGGATTGTGGGGGCCTTTAAGGTTTAGGGCCTAGGGGTGTGTAAGGTTGTGGTGTTTTTGAGCGTAGAACATGGGGCTTGATTAGGATTTGGACCCTGGAAAGATGACGCAACCGTGCAGGATTGGAGGAAAACGATTGCAGCAAACTCCCTTTTCTGAGCAACCCGCCGTCTCGCACAAAGGCGACAGCAAAAGCTGCCGCGTTAGGGCCTCCAAGACATTGGTTTTGGCGGTACAGCGTGGTTTAAGGCTTTGGGTTGAACCGTCGAGTCTACGGTGGCTGACTCAGCAACTTGCATACACGGTGACCGAAGCGCGACGATCTCTTTTATTGCAGATCGGTTCTGCACCAGGCACAGGTGCAAGGCGCCTCTCCGACGCGCCCCGTTGCGCCGGCAACCAAACTCTTGTACAACCGGTACCCGGGCATGGCGTCAAGCTAATGTGGGCCTAAACAACTAGAGCAATTGGGATTGCATTTTACAGGGTCGCGACTGAGATGAAACTGGGTTCGGCTCTTTTTGACTATGCCAACCGTATCCGCACGGAGATGAACAAGACATGATGGTATGTATGCATAAGAATCCGCCTCTATTGGGGGGTTCGCAACCTCGTCTCTCGAAGCAGCACAGCTCTGGTCGATGAGACACTCTTGAAGGTTCAATGTAGCCACCTGTAGTCATTGAATTAGGAAGCCAGAAGGGCAAGGCAACCATTGTCGCAGGTATTCGTAGCCCCCAGTTAGGGCACTGATCTCCTTTAAGCCAGCTACTAAGACAATTATGGTCATGGACAGACTACTCTGAAATGGAGCTGCTCAGACATGGAGCCGTCATGTCATTGAAGAAGCAGAGAAGCTGCCGAGAGATCAGAGCTTTCAAACTCACGGGCTATTCGCGCCCCAGACCCTGCCCTGAACCTGCGAGCCACAGTTAAGGGACAATAGGAGGGACCCCTAGAAGGGACCCCCAATCCTAATACCCTATATTACCCTTATATACCCCTTATATAGTCTCAGAAAGCCCCTATAGAACCCCAAGGGCTCCCTTTAAGGCTCTCTCCTTCAGTCCCCTGGCCACCACCAGGAAGCCCGAAACCCAAAGCCTTTGAAGCTCCTGAGCCTCCGGTGACGTTCCGAAAATTAGGGGACCTTCTTTTGGGGTCCTTAGAATAAGGATCCTATTATTTTGGGGTCCTCATAATAAGGATCCGACTATTTAGGGTCCTTATAATAAGGATCCTACTATTTAGGGTACTATATTAGGGTCCCCTGTTTTTTTCCGAAACCCCCTCCTAGACCCAGGAACCCCTAAACCCTAAACCCCAAACCCTAAACCCCTAAACCCTAAACCCCAGCTACAAACCCCTAAACCTGAAGCTCCAAACCCCAGCAAAGCCAAGCCCTTCCGTCGACTTCGACTGGCAGGGGCGTACCATGTCTGCTTGGCCTGCGGAAGCTGCGGCTGCGGGGTCACGGGTTTGGGGTTTAGGGCTTAGGGCCTAGGTCTGGTTCTTAGTAGGGAATGGGGGAATGGGTTCTTGGGACTACTATAGGGGACCGAAAGGGACGATCATAGGGATCCATTCCCCCATTCCCCACGAAGAACCAGAGAGAGGAGTGTGCATGCAGGGCCCGACTTCCGGTTGGGTTTCTCGTGTTCGCTTCAAGGCTTTGGGCTTTTGGAAGGCTTTGGGGGTTTTTGGACTTCACAGAGTCCGATAGGCTTCACGAAAACTCTCAAGACTACTGTGGAACAAATCAAAACTGCTTGCAGAAAAATTTAGAACCCAACACCAAATTATTCTACATCTATGAAACCCTGAACCCGAAACTCCTAAACCGTACACATACATACATACATACATACATACATACTTACTTACTTACTTACTTACGTACTTACTTACTTTCATATATACATATATACATATATACATATATACATATATATATATACATCTGTACACACACATACATGATCATGCACTTTTAAACTTTCCGCGCCCAGGGCCTCCTCCTGCCAGGTCGGCTGCGCTCTCCTGCCACGAGGCCGGCGCCAGTCGCGCACCTGAGGGCCGCGTGGTCTCCGAGCAGGTTTAGGGGTTTAGGGTTTTAAGGTTTAGGGTTTAGGATTTAGGGTTTATGCTTTGAGCAGTGTGGGATTTGCGATTGGGGGCTTAGGGCTTGGAGTTTAGGGGTTTAGGGGGTTTTGGGGGGCTTAGGGGTTTAGGCTTAAGGGGTTTAGGATTTGCTGGGCTGTACAGAAAACTACGGGCATCGAAAGAAAGCGGTCGGCTTCGAAGAGCCGGCTTGTTGACATGGGGCTTGGTTAAAGGAAACTACAGGTTGGGAGTTTAGGGTATATAGGGCTTCTATAAGGCTCCTATAACTGTAACTACCCACCTGAAAATGTCCTAGACTTGGAGTCTGCATGGAATTCAGCCTGGGAATTGCAGCGGCGCAGGTCTAGAACTGTCCCGGAGCCACCAAGCTAAAGCCTGAAGACTCTAAGGCTAAATTGCGGACGCAGCTTGGTATGAATCGTAAGAATGAAAAATGACAAGAAGAAGCAAAGAGTAAGGCAGTGGCATTGCCAGAGTAGATTTGTGGGGTATGCTATGCTGCTAGCTATACTATGATTCAAAGAAGGACTATAAGGGATTCATATAACCAAGTATTCAGGCCCATGTGCTATCAGTAACAACAAGAAGCACTATAAACAGAAGCAGGTTCCCGAGCTGAAGGTCTAGATAGTTCAGAGTTTCGCGCGACCTCGCGCTTGGAGCGCCGAGGATGCGTTGGGGTGGAGGCACGAAATCAAGACATCACGGAGACAGAAGAGGCCGGAAAAATCGAGCTTGCGGCCTTTTCGGGCGTCAGGTCTTGGTACTCCTGGCTTCGGGCTGCGCCGTGGTCATCCAGCACACCGACAACCGCACACGCAGAATCCGAAGTCCTTGCTGGACCAGGTCGATGCAGGCGCGTCGGTATACTGGTACTTGCTTGCCTGCACGGCAGGGCATCGCATGAGCACTACATGCAGGTCACAGGACCAGGGCCTTGTAAGCAGGCATCAGCACAGCGCGCCCCTGCATGGAGATGTATGGAGATCTACGGAGATGGTGTGACTCATTCGACACCCGTACACACAAGCTACGGTGCAAATAAGAAATGAGCTGCGCAAAACTGAAGTCTCTCGCAGCAGGTCCACAGCAGCCGCAGCACGCTGAAGCGCGAAAGGCTGGGATCACGCAACTGGCCCCAAATCCATTGTCACTCAGAGCTGTCAAGCTTTCGGGTGTAGGGCTCCGGGTTTGCACCTTCTGGGTTCTTGTTGGGGGATTTATAGGAATCCCTATTATTTACTATAGATCCCTGTTATGGTAACTTAAATTTAAAAAATCCCCTAACAAAGCCTTTCCCTCGCCGGCCTCGTTGTCAGGACGAGGTGACAAAGTGCGGGCAACTCGGCAGCTTGTCGTGCCAAGGCTTCAACAAATCTTGAACCCGAAGCCACGGCGACGGTCAAGGGCTCCCAAGGTTTCCAAGGCAACAGGCCAAGGTTCAGAAAATCCCATGCCCCAAAACCCTAAACCCCAACACCCTAAAACTTCTGAGCCCAGAGCCCGATTACCCTCCAGCCACGAACCTCGAGCCTTGAACCCGGAGGCCTTCATCATAAAAGATAACAACAGGGTTGTTCTCTAAATTAGGGTCCCTTTTAGGATCCTTTTTTATAAAGGTGGCGTACGATCTTGGGGACCTAAAAAGGGGTCCCTAGTCTAGAGACCTAGTGTGGCTGGGACGGAGGGAGCCGAGCTCGGGACTGAAGTAGAGATTACAGATTGTCAAGGTTCAAGAGTTTAGGGTCTTAGGGCTTAGGGGTTTAGGGTTTAGTAGGGGTTTAGGGTTTCGGGTTTAGGGGTTCAGGGGTTTAGGGGTTTAGGGTTTAGGATGCTAGGCTCATAAGGTCTTCTGGTTGCTTTACGAGACAGCGTTTCTCGATGCTGGATCATGAACCATTTTGCACCTCGGCTGCACCACATCAAGTGCTGCGGCATTTCATTCGAGATGCTAAGTATGCGTGCCTTCGCAAGTTTTGCGAATCAGAAGCATGGTCGGAAAGTTGTTTCATGTGTACATGTGCATATGCACATGCATGTGTCTCATGCTGCTGCTGCTGTATGTGACGGCATGCTCGTGGCTCACTGATACACTTCCTGAACTTGCAAAGGCTTGCATCGTGCTATGTACAGCTTCGGTCCAACAGAACACAGGCAAGTCCCCCTAAACCCTAAACCCTAAACCCTGAACCCTAAAACCAAGCACCTTTTTCTTTGAGCTCGAGATACTAACTGGGGAAACCCGCCGCAGCCTCACGGGTTTCCAGCCTATCCACGGGCTAAGCTTTAAACCCACAGCCTATGTAGTTCTCTAAATTCGGGGGGGGGGGTCCCTTTTTAGGAATCCAAAACAAAGCGGCACCCTTACAAAGAAGGGACCCTCAACAGGGACCCTAATTTAGAGAACTTCCCGTATAGAGCCCTTATAGAAGCCCTTTCGGATCCCTTTAAGGAACCCTAAGCAGACCCCAAAAGGGACCCTAAATCAGAGAACTACCCACATGCGACAATGAGGGCTTCAGTTTGCCGTCGGCTTTGGCTCGCCTTTGGCCTGCGGGGCGAAGGTTCGTCGACACGTTATCTTAAACTGCCGGGGTTTGGGGGTTGGGGGTTTAGGGTTCAGGGGTTTAGGGTTTAGGGGCTAGGGTTTAGGGTTTAGGGGCAAGGGTTTAGGGATTTAGGGGGTTTAGGGTTGTCCATTATGGTAGAGATACATGTGCCCGCGTTCCAGCCTTACAAGAACATCAAGTGATGACAGCTTGTGCCTCAAGGAGGACGATGAACTCGAACTTTCAGACTCGAAAGGCGACTCGGGTTGGGGATCATGATTCGCGACCGCAAGTTGCACACTACCGGCGAACTCAACAAGGAATGCACTTCTGCACACCCTAAGCCCAGGGTGTACTCTTTTGGGTTTGCCCGATTCTTTGCTGCTGGCCCCTGCCACTGGTCCTCCGCCTTTAGAAGGTGTGTTGCTGTCGTCCCGCGGCCAAATGGTTGAAACCATCCGGCCGGCGCTTAGCACAACAAAAACACGTATGTCAGAGTAGACAGTCTTTTTGCTCAGTGTTTGAAGCCAAAACCTGCTGGGGCTGTGCTTTATGCTCCGGGGTGGCGCGGCCCCGCGCGGACGCTCACTCACTCAAAGCGGTGGGGGCCTGCCGGCGTGGTGATTTTTGTTGCGGCCACAACAAAATTTTACACTCGCGGTCTTGGGGCTGAGGCCGCCGAGGTGGTGTTACTTTTTGGCTTCGCCCCTCTCATCTGCCGCTGCCAGAAAGTTTCCGGACGCTCATTCACTCACACAAACCCCGCCAGGGCCAACACAAAAATAGCACAACTTCCCCTAAACCCAAACTAAAGCCCGAAACCCTAAACCCTGAACCCCAAACCCTCAACCCTCGACTAACCCTAAACTCTGAACCCTGAGCCCTACTCCGAAACCCTAAACCCAAAGCCCTGAACACTAAACCCGCAACTAACCCTAAATTTAAACTCTGAACCCTAATCCCTAAACCCCTAAACCCCTGAACCCTCAAACCCTGAACCCCCAGCACCCTACGCCCTGAGTCTCTGCAGTAATCCCCCTAACCCTAACTCTCCAGGTACCTACTACATAGTACCCTCTATAGTAGGTACCTGGAGGGTTAGGGTAAGTCTCTGCTTTAAACAGCCGATCCCAAAAACTCCGCCTTCTCCCTCTCGCCAGACCTGGGCTCCTGGGGAGGACTGCTCGGAAGGCTGCGTAATTAGGGGCCTTCATAATTAGAATAGGTTTTTAGGGGGGGGTTCCTTATTATAAATCCAGTATACTGGGCCCCAAGACCCTATTCTAATTCTTAAGGCCTCTATATTAGGCTTGCCTTTCGCCTTAAAGGCTCCGGGAGTTGGGGGCTTAGGGCTTAGGGTTTATGGCTCAGGGTTTAGGGTTTAGGGCTTAGGGTTTTGGGTTTTGGGTTTAGGGGTTGGTAGCAGAGGTTTACGGGATCGGAGCTTCAGGGTTTAGGGTTTAGGGGGCGATGTTGCTGACAGAGCCGTGCTCTGGCTGCAACGGTTGTACTCTTGTTCGCTCCTGAAGGCTTGGGTTCATGGGGTTCCAAAGAGATTCTTTTGATCCTAAAGGAATTTTGTGAGGGTTTTGTTGGCGTCTTATCGAGGTTTTGTAGGCTTATGAGGGCTTGGTCGGTTTAATGGGGCTTTGTGGTGTTTGCTGCGTTGCTTCATAAGGGGTGCTTTCTGAAGGAGCCTATATGGTTGTCTTACTATGATATTGTCACCGTTGTCGATTGGCTCATGACGATGCTGCTGCTGCTGCTGATGATGATGATGATGACTATGATGGTGATGGTGATGGTGATGATGACAATGATGATGACGATGATGATGGTAATGATGATGATGATGATGATGGTGATGGTGATGATCGTGACGCTTAATGTTTTTTGTGAGTAAGTCCTAGCTTTTCGGAAGCGTGGGCTTCGGGGCGGGCGGTTCAGGTTTGGAGGCCACGGCTTCTGCTTTCGGAGTAAAGGGTTTAAGGTTTTGACTTCGGGAGTTTGCGCTGTGGGATTTTGGGACTGAGACTTGGAGGTACCCTGACCCTAGACCCTAAATCCCTAAAACCCAAGCCCTAAGCCCTATGAGCCCTGGAAATTGCTGGACCCTAAACCCTAAACCCTGAACCCTGAACCCCAAACCCTAAACCCCGAACCCCAAACCCTAAACCCTGAACCATCCCAAATCCCAGGCACTGGATGCCGGTTCAGCCTTGACGTGGCCCCCGGAACCTAGGGCTATAAAGGCTTACCCTAAGGCTCAAAGGACTCAAATTTTAAGGCTTTTGGGCGCAAAGACCACACTATATAAGGCTTTTGGGCTATTTTGAGCCCTAGGGCTAATGATATAAATTCTGCATTACCCATAATACGGACTATGCCATAATTCCCATAGTTTAGGGTTCTTATAAAGGTAATGCAGGATGTATATCATCAACCGTAGGGTTAGGGCTTTCGGTCCCAAAAGCGCCACCTCGTCCCTGCTCACGCTGGGCCGCAGGAGCTGCTGCGCCTCGCAGCTCGAGACTCGGGTTTTAGGGGGTTTCGGGGTTTGGGGGGTTTGGGGTGTTTGGGGTTTAGGAGTTTCGGGGTTTAGGGTTTAGGGGGTTTGGGGTTTCGGGGGTTTCGGGGTTTCGGGGTTTGGGGTTTAGGGGGTTTCGGGGTGTAGGGGGTTTAGGGGTTTAGGGGGGTTAGGGGTTTAGGGGTTTAGGGGTTTAGGGTTTGGGTCTACGGCGGCGTCGGAAAGAGTTTAGGAGTCTTAGGCATTTCCCTCAAGCCTAAACCCTGAACCCCAAAGATCAGGCGTTCGGGGTTTAGGGCTTCCGAAAAGGAGGTTTCGGGGGGTCTTGGGGTTCCCAGAGACTCCAATACCCCTTAACTAAGGAATATACCTTAAAGTATAGCAGGATCCCTAATATGATTTAAGGGTATATTCCTTCATTAAGGCCTATTGGAGTCTCTGGGTTTCATGGAAACGGTGCACGTGGCGTCCCTGGATCCCCAGCTTTCGCACAAGACCCAGGACTTGCCCCCAGGTCTCCTCTGGATGTATGGGTTTAGGGCCGTTTAGGGGTTAGGGGTTTAGGGTTTAGGGTTTAGGGTTTAGGGTTTAGGGGTTAGGGTTTTGGGGTTTAGGGCTTGGGGTTTGTAGGGTCTTAGGACATCAGCAAAAACATGCTGCAAGGGCTCCACAAAGCTGTACGGCTTCCTACACGGCGTAGGTTTTCGTAAGTTATCACAGTCCATCCTGAAACACCTAAGCCATGAACCCGCCATATTCTGTCCGCTCTACATGGATAGTACACGACGGAGACTTGACTAACCCGAAGCTCGAGATTTCCTACTGCAGGGACCTTACTAATTTGAACAGGGTTCGGAAAGAAACTACAGCACATTCATATTAGTACTGACTAACTTGCGTTACCATTGCCGATGGTTCAGACCTCTTTGTTGCTCGACTACTACGTGCCCTGAACCCTAAACCCAAAACCTCCAACCCCATCTCCGACCCCCAAAACCTCCAACCCCATCTCCGAACCCAATCAACCCAGGCCTGCAGGAAAGCAGGAGGCAGTGGAGCCCCGGGCTTCATCTTAGCCCACCGCTGGAGCAGGTCCTGGTTGCAGAAGACACCAAAATCCGCAAGTCCGTAAATCCTAAACGATTCCCGAGATTCAGGTGAGACATGCGAGTTTGGGCGTAGGGCTAAGGCTTGGGGCCTTATTATTAGGCCTTGATTGGTGTTCCTTGTTATTCTTGTACTAACCCTGTTCCAAAACTTCCAACCTGAAAGCTGACTCCCAAAGACCGTACAGAAGCATTGCTAAGGGTTAGGGCTTAGGGCTCAGACTTGTTCTTCGGGTTTCGGCTTTCGGTTTGGTGTTTGGGGTTTTGGGTCTAGGGTATAGGCTGGAAAAATGGTGGAGGGAAGCGGTCAAGCCCAGATGTTGGCAAAATTTCGGGATCTTAAAATAGCCCGGCAGGCCGGATCTTATTCTCCTCCGCGCCTGGAACCTGCTCCCAGCGTGAGCTCCCTGAGCCCTGAATAAAACCGCACTCCCCACCAAGCTCCACCCAATGCTGCAGAAGCAGACTGGTTCGAAAACATCATCACCATCAGCATCACCATCTTCATCGTCGTTGTCACCAGCATCAGCCTCCAACAACATGATGATCCCAACAACCATCGTCGTCATCATGGGTGTCATCATCATCACCATTATTTTGATTTCTTTCTCCATGCTCATATCAACCTTGCTCTTTATCGCCAGCCTCGGCATCAGCGTCTAGATCGGTGGTTTGGGGAGTCTAGGGTTTAGGGTTAGCATCTCAAGTCAGACAATCGACCAACGAGTCTAAAAGCAAGTGAACGAGTCAGGTGAACCTACACATAGCTGCGACAGGCAGTTCTCACACAAAGAAGCATGACAAGCGACAGAGGCAGACTTCAATATGAGAACAACGGATACATGTAGGTGGAAATGAACAGATACAACACCTGCAACGGAACATGTCCAGCCAGACATCGCCCAAAGTGATGAGTCAGCTACGCCACACTGTGCAATCTGGTATTGCCGGTAAGGAGATCATCCAATGGATAGACAGTTCAACCCTGAACACCATGGCGCTTCAGGCAACACCAAGGACAATGCTCGAGCAAACGGCAACAGCAGACAAACGAAGCAGACACACGAGTAACTCCTTAACAATAAGGGTACCCTTTTTCCTACTATTGTTTTGCATTAAGGAAACCAAAAAAGAAAAAGGGCAAAAGGGTACTACTGGGGAACCTAGAAAATCAACCCTTCCGACACCCCCGACCTGCAGGGAGCTGCTTCGACGGGCTTCCTCCGCAAAGGCTTCTTGCCCCCGGCGCTCCTGAAGCAGGAGCTCCCCAGACTAGGGGTCTTACTATCGAGAATAGGATTTTGGGGGGGGTGCACTACATTAGATGTAGTATAACTGTAGAATGGGTACATTACATTAGATGTAGTATCACTATAGAAAGGGTATGTTGCATTAGATGTAGTGTAACTGTAGAACTGTTGGACCATAACAAGGAACCTTAGGGAATGACATCGGTATTTATTCAAGCTTCTGCATTCGACTCGGGGATGATTGCGTGGAGATCCTAGGCGCACGATCATTCGTGTGTGACATTATGGAAGGTTCGATGGAGTTTAGGGTTTAGGGTTTTAAGGTCGATGCAGCTGCATGAGTCCTCACTGACATGGCTATTGGTATTACGTGTCTAAATCCAAAAACCCAAAACCCCAATCCGTCATTTGATGCGTACGTAGACCTGGGGAGTTCAAAGGAGCCGTCTCCTGACAAACTAGAGGTAGGAGCTGGGGGAGGACAGAAGTGAACCAACTTCCTGAATTCAATCACCTCAACCCTAAAGCCTAAACCCGAGCCTTAAACTAAAGCCCTAAACCCTCCTTGGGAGAACAGGAGCCACACCTCTGCCGAAGTTGCCCGGAGGACGTCGGTCAATCGTGTTCGCAAGGCTTCGGCGCTCGTCGCTTGCCACTGCAACTCCTCTCGGACGACAGCCGAGAGCCGAGGTCGGGATCCAATGAGGGCGGGCTCGGGGTTCCATGTTCTAACCTTGTGCTGCACTTCTTGATTTGTGATACAAGAAGTTTGCATGCAACGCACTGTAGCGCTTCATGTTTACGATGAAGGAGTCTCTAGACCAGAAGTGTGCTATTCTGGGTATAACAGGTCACAAACATCGTAATGTATAGGAGCAAAACAGCAATGTCTTCACCACAGTTGCCATATCATCATGGCTGCAGCAAGCAGTAATCACCACGGACGGCAGCGCTGAATTTAGGGTTTAGGGCTTAGAGTTTAGGGTTTAGGGCTTAGGGTTTAGGGTTTATTTAGGGTTTAGAGTTTAGGGCTTAGGGTTTAGGGTTTAGGGGGTGAGATCTAAGGGATCCTTAGAAGGATCTGTAAGGGATCGATAAGGGTCCCTTACGGCATCTATAAGGGTTTAGGGTTTAGCATTCAGGGTTTGGGGTTTTGCGTCGAAGGCTTAGGGTTTAGGATCTAGGATTTAGAGTTCAGGTTTTGGGGTTTTGAGTAAAGGGTTTAAGGTTGAGGGAATTGGATTTACACACCCACCTCTGTTGTTTTGAAACGGTTTCGCTTTTCGGGCTTTGGCTCTCGGTTTTGGGATCTTCCATTAGGGTCCCCGCCAAAGCCCTCCCAGACACACTCCTCCGTGCCCGAAATCTGCCAACTTGTCACGCCAAGGGTTTCTGCCAGATCTCTTGCTGCACATACAGATGTATAGAAAACATAACACGCGTGCGAGATCGCCAGTATGCTGAAGCCTTGCTTTGTGGCGCGGGAGCTAATTTGACAAAACTCAGGAACAGTCCTTGCTGTTCCGCTTCCATGGAGATAAGTATCGCAAGATGATGTTACTGTACAGCTCACCAGGCGACACAAGCTTTACAGCCGGAGGAACTTAAGTCATCCGTCTCCTAAGCTACCTTTGCTTTTCACACCCACGTGAACGTGTCAAAGTCCTTGCTGTAGGTGTTGTAGGGGCCACGCTGGCAGGAGTTGATGTCGCACTTGTTGCGGAGCCAGCAATTGTTCCTCGAGGTCGACCATTCGCCGGCATCTGTTGGTGCGGACTGCCAAACAAAGCAGAAGCACCAGCTGTGTTCATAGCATTCGCGCGCGCAACCTGCCACTGTATCATACCGCCCCATGTAGCCACTCGACAAGGTCGTGAGAGTACCACCATTGCCGCGGTAACAGTTTGTGTACTTGTGTATTTCGAAGCGCGTCAGGTAATCGATCCCGTTCTTGGTCAGAGATGTATTGCTGCCTCCCGTGGACTTCGTCACTGCCATCGCTGAGCTGCTGGCCTTGGTCAAGTTCTCGGCCAAATTCTTCACTTCGGCCGCTTTCGTCTCGTTCCCTCTCAGCGACGGGCTGGCAGAAGCACACCACAGAAGCAACGCAGCACTGGCGCACACGCCGCACACACTGACACGGACCATGACGGCGGACTAAGGCTAATGACTAAGCCTGAAGGGCCTAAAGAAGAGGCTAGCCGAAGATCCAGAGTTCCACGCACACAAAATGCCCAAGTTTGCTTGAGCTGGCTGAGGTGCGGAAGTAGACGACATGTTGAGAACGCGACGCACTAGCAATCACCAAGAAAGCCTCGGAACTGGTACAGCTTTTCCAGATTCTCTTCTCACACCTTCTGCTCACCAATCCCGTCCTCATTGGCTGCGTCGAGGGACCGCTTTGTTGCATCAAACTGCAAGGAGGTCCGCTCCAACCTGCAGCTGCACACAAGTTCTATGCTTTGCGCTTTTCCAGCTCTTGCTACTAACCGTTTCAGTAAGGGGCTCAAGATCTAGGGATCCGCTGCGAAGTGCAAGAGCTTCCCCCGTCATTAAGTCGCAAAGCTCGGGGCATGGCAAGATCCTGGTGATGCTTGTGATGACGAAAAGCACTGCACCGATGAGGACGATGGCGATGATGACGGTGACGGTGACGTTGCAGTAGTACTACAGTAGCGGGCATAATGGTTCGTACTACACTAACGGCGCCTAACACTGACTGTAGCTGCTGATGGGCTAGCTCCTAAAGAGGTAGGAGTACGACGACGCTGACAGTAGCGGAAATTTAAAGATGTTATTTTTGATCTTGCTACAACCAGGCCTGGTCCGATGCATGGTAGAAACATATGGATGCAAAGGCCTCACAGACAGACGGATTTTGGTTCCCCTGTCATGAACTTCACCTCACTTCAGAAGCAGCAAGCCGCGGATTGCGAGAGTTGAAGTCAAATTGGAAGAAGGAATCGCAGCGCAGGAGGCTAGGATCCCAGACCGCGCTGACACTCCCCACTCCCGAGCGCAACGCAAACCCGCATGATCTCGAAACACTAAGCTATGCTACCCAGGGGTGGCCCAAAACCGTAAGCCCTCAGATCCTACACTACACGCAACATTACCAAAATCCTACGCTTCTGAACCCCTCTGAGAAGGGCACTGTCCAGCCCGAAGGTCCAGTTCGTCGCGCCTAGCTTTACGGTTCAGGGTTTATACGGCTTTTGGGGCTTACAGGGTTTAGGGTTTTAGGGCTTGGGATTTAGGGTTTAGGGCCTCGATGAATGATTAGAACAAGGCTTGTTTCGGGGTACAACGGTATAACATACTATAAAACGGTATAATCGCTTAATATGCGGGCCTGAGTGTTTAGAATTTAGAATCGGGTTGTTTCGGGTATGTTTCAGTATAACCATATTCAGGAACCCTAACGAACCCTCAACCCCAAATCCTACGCCCTGCGCCCTTGAACCTAAGCGCAGTGCCTGAGCTCAGCCTTTTTGTTCAAAAGGCTCGGCTTTTGAGATCTGTCTCCACGGCGTGGACTTTCGGGTTTCGCATACAGGGGGTAATACAGCGGTTTCCGAGAATCTCGGGTCGCTCGGTAAGGGTTCTTTGCTTAGGATCCTACAAATTTTGAGTTTTACATTTGGGGCCCTGATTTTCTGAGACTCTCATCGAGTGGCATGTATGATGGCTGATGCCTGACAAATGGACGGAATCCCGGGCCAAACGATGGCGCCCTGTAAGTTGTGGTGCCGAAAAGACGTCGTCAAGCAGGGATCTAAACCCAAAAGCCCTGCACCCTGAAACCCTCAACGCTTCACCCTGTATACTCAGGACCCCCCCCCTTCTAGACGACCACAGAAGAGGGTTTCAGAAGCTCCGTTTAGTGGGCCTCTCTCAAACAGCCCAAACCCCCAAAACCCTCAGTTTGTGTCAGGCCAGGCCCGGTTTAGGGTTTAGGGGTTTAGGGGTGCAGGGGTTTAGAGGTTTAGGGTTTAGGGCTTAGGGTTTGGGGCCTCGCAGCTTCTTTCCTGCGCTCGCGGCTTGGAGAGATCATTCCGGGCACAGGAGAAACTGTCGGGCCAGATTCTCGTCGCCCCCCGCAGCCTCAAGAGCCAGATGGCACCTGGGGCCGAAGGAAACCCAGAGCTTGAGGCTTCAGTGGGTTTAGGGGTTTAGGGGTTTAGGGTTTAAGGTTTAGGGTTTAGGGGGTTTAGGGGTTTAGGGGTTTGGGGTTTGGGGTTTGGGGTTTAGCATTTGGGGGGAGCGGAGGGGATGGATCAGCATTCGGTTCAAGTCTGGGCTTGAGGGTTTATGTGTAAGGCTCGCTGATCGTTCTGGAGACACGTGGCAAATGTGATCTGGAATCTATAGCGCAAGCCAGAAAAAGAGGCGAGAAACCTCACTCTTTTAGAACCCTTTCGAAAACCCTTCCTAGCAAACCCTGAAAATGGATGCTGTAGCACAGATGCTCACATTATATATATATATTTATTTATTTATTTATTTATATTTATATATATATACACACGCATACATATATATATATATACACACACACACCCTGAGACACTTGCATCAGCCGAGGCGCTTGGTGACTTCGAAGCCCGACAAAGCGAGGCGGCCCACGGCATCTTCGAAGGCGTCGGCCTCGGAGAGGCCCAGGGGAAGGGACTCCGGCGCGGGATCCCCGGCGAAGAGCGGCGCGCCCTGCACCCGCCAGGCCGGCAAGACTTGCTCCGAGGACTTCGAAGGGCCCAAGAAGGGGTCTTCCTTCTCCTCCTCCTTCTTCGAAGCCTCCTCCTCCCTTTTTTGGGGCTCCGGCTCCTTCGACGTCTCCTTCTCCTCACTCTTCGGCTTCTCGGATGCCTCTTCCAGAAGCTCGGCGAAGATGTCCACGTCCGTGTCTTTCGCGGAGCGGTGGACGCTGCGCCCCTCCGGAGCCGGGGGGAGCGGCAGAAACTCGCGATCCGGGCCCAAACCGCCCCAGATGCCGTGCTCCTCCGCAAGGCTCGATGCTTTGAGACCCAAAGAGCCGCTTTTGGACAAATCCTGGGCTCGGCTCTCGAGGCAGTTAACGAAATCTTGATTTTTTAAAACAAGCGTTCAAACTCCAAATATGATAATCATGACAACTTCTGTTATTTTCCAAACATAACCCTGAAGTACTTACAACCCAAAACAGCAACAACTTACTTGCATGATCCGATCCCGCGTTCAAGACTCCAAAAACTGCAAAGTTCCTCCCAAAAATGCCTAGGTTCCCTTCGCGCCGCGCGGAGGGCCGCTGCTGTCTTCGGCTTCTTGGTGAGCCAACGCTGGCCTCCGCAGGCCCTGCAGCGATCTTCGCCCTGGCTTTTCTGCTGTTCGAAGGGCTTCGGTTTAGGGTTCATAAAGTCTAAGCCGAGCCCAACCAGCCCACAATCTGTGGCGGGCGAGGCTTACCGAGCGACAGCGAGCGTTTGTCTCACTCGCGTCCCGAGCTTTGTGAGGGTCGGCTCGTTGTAAATGCCTGTACGCAACTGTACGCTCTATACTCTGGATAGGTATAGACCTTAAATCCTCCACCGAAATGCTCTGATGGTTCCCCCCTCGTCTGATGCTCTGATGGTTCCCCCCTCGTCTGATGCTCTGATGGTTCCCCCCTCGTCTGATGCTCTGATGGTTCCCTCCCCCCCTAATGCTCTGATGGTTCCCCCCTCGTCTGATGCTCTGATGGTTCCCCTTCCTTCCTGATGCTCTGATGGTTCACTCGCTCCATCGAAATGCTCTGATGGTTCCCTCCTCGTCTTATGCTTCCCCGGCGTGCTCTGATGGTTCCCTTCCTGTTTGATGCTCTGATGGTTCCCTGCTTGTCGGGATCCCTACGAACCTGTGATATGCCTGGCCGCATAGCGAGCATAGAACTAGAGATTTCGGGCCTTGTCAGTCTCTCCGCTTGGGTGCACGCTCTGCCAGAAACTCTTTCGGGAATTCGAAACGACTCGTGGTTCTATGCGTGGCTGCAGAGCGAGCTGAACAAATACGGCGTCGAACTAGAGATTTCCAATTTTGTCTGGTCGTAGGCCAAGAGTCGGCTCAAGACTCAGCCACTAAAGCGATGGCGTCTCAAAGCCTTTCAGCTTGTGGGAGATCTCTGCGCTTGGACTAAGGGAAACCTGTGATATGCCCGGCCGCAGAGCAAGCATCGCATCCGCGGGCGACAAACAACAAGATGCGATTCGGCTGCTACTTCAAACTGTGCGACGGACAGTCACTAGGCTTATCGAAGATCTTTGGGTGGACGTTCGCGTTACGAACTCCTTCGAGCTGGTTAAGTGCTTGTCTCACGACCGATACTGTTCTTTATCGCATGAACATGTTGTCTGGAACAGAATCGTCGAGTCATGTGCTGTAACCCCACGCTGCAAGCCAAGAACTTCACATGGGACGGACTTGTCATGGACCGACATGGGCTCTAGATACAAACAACTAGTCGGGGTCAAATGTGCTTGATATCGAGATTTCCTTTGATGTAAGTCGGCTGCCGGGTGCAAGGCTTTCTTCTTCCGTGCAAAAGTTACACTCCACGGATGCGCTGTCGTCCAGTCATGTGCTGCAACATCAAGCTGTGAGCCAAGCAATCTCCACGCAGCAGGGTCTTCTGATAGGCTTGCGTGAGGGTCCAACTACAGACAACTAACTCTGTCACGTGTCCGCACAACCGACGCCTAAGAGTTACTTCGGGTGTGAGTCAGCTGCCCACTGCATGTCCCCTTTCCTTTCTGCTTCAGATGCTCATCGGGACTGTCAAAATCGTCACTGCGAGATGGTCAAGCGTTTCTCAGAGGCACAACTCGACGCATCTCGCCGAGACCTGTCCAAGTCGGGCCTTTTCAGGCGTTTTCTTGACTCGACGCACATTCCGAAATCTGTCCTAGTGCGATCTGTTTCAAGATGGCCGAGTTACGAAACTGGCTGATGCGACACACACATCGCTTGTCCGAGTGTCGTGCTCAGGATGTTTTTTGTGCGTTGCACATATACTCTCCTTGACCTCCGTGCTGCCAATAAACGAGAAAGTCTGTACAGGAGGCAAACCTTTCAACAGCATCATTGGGTCGCCATGCTTCGGCACCAGGGAGGTGAAATGGCCCGGCAGGTACTTCAGAAAGATCATTCTGCTCGTCGTCAGTTCTGCTCTCATGCCAGCCCATACGCGAGTGATGTTGTCCTGGGGGATGATGAGGCACGCGATCATGGAGTCGTCGTCCTCTACTACCTTGGCGAGGTAGTCATCAAACAACATTTCCCCGGGTTTTGCTTCGTTCTTGGCGACAGCTTCCGGAGATGGTCCGGTAGGGCCTCCATCCAAAGCCCTGCACGCTTGTGAACGGCTGTCCTCGTACCCTCCAGTCCCTCGAGGCCACGGGCCACCGCCAAGGGCAAGCAACAGTTTTTGAACTGGACGCCCTGCACGACCAA
>CAJNJA010075197.1:0-14059 GCA_905231915.1 Symbiodinium necroappetens
TATCACCAACACCACCACGAGGGAAAAGACGGCAGAGGCTGTTTCTGTTCTATGTACCCAAACCCTCAACCGAGAGCCAAGCCAAACCCTCAACCGAGGGCCAACGTTACCAAGGGCCGCCGGGGACCGCCAACGTTAGGAAAAAAAAGTGGGGGCCCGGTAATATTTCCCAACAAAAAACGGACGCCTGGCCCGACTCGGACGCATCACGAGCTCGAACATTTGCTCTCTTGGCTATGGAGGCACCTTCCCGCGGGTAGAACCCTTTCCCTTTTCAAGCCCTCTGTTTTTTTAACGATGGAGCCATTTTCCTATTTGCTTTTGTTTCTTCCTCGGGCCTTTAGAGGCATCGCAGTGTTGGGATGAATGAGCCGAGACCGCACAGGAACAACTGCAGTGTTGGCAATCGTACACTGTGCGGAGAGATATCACTCTACAGCCCTGCTTTGCTCTTTTTCCAGGGATCTCCACCTTGAACAAACAAACAGTATTGAAGTCCTCACTGTTGATGGTCGCTGCAATGCTCTATTCACCACTGCTTCGCCATGGAAGCTGTTAGGCGGATGAGACTTCGTGATCTCTTGCACGAGCTGGAAGGGAACACTTGGAAACTGCCTCGTCGGGAAGGCAGGTGTCTTGGTACACGTGTGTGTCTGCGTTTGTGGAACCCTGTTGAAACAAATCATTGTGGGGGTGCAAGTCACATAGACGGGACCTTGTCCCAATGAAGCTACCGACTGTGTGGGAAGAGAGAAGAGACGTATGGTCGTATACCCGCTCGAGTTGCACTTGGGTGGAACCAAGAACCATACCGGTTCGTAGCAACACTTGATCCAGCCTTTAGTCCGGTTTGGCACCGGACCCCTTGTTTGAAAATAGAGCTTGGCTCTATCCAGATGTTCTGATCACATGTTGGATGGAGGCTGCGGACGAACGCGAAAGGGTAAGTGTGCTTGTGTGTGTCTACCACCGCGGCAACAGAGATTCGTTTCAGTTTCACCAGCAAGGGCGTCATCCAAGCGCCTGCACGATTGTCCAACAAAGCGGCCACAGCAAATGCAAATATCGGGATTGATCACCCGCGCCGTACATGCTCCTTCACCTCTGAAGGCCATAGCCGCGAATCCTGGTTTCCCAACGAAAAGGGCTATGCCACGTTTGAAACTGGGTCTGATCAACCCAGCGTGCCTGCGATGTACAGATTGACAAGCCGATTTCGATGATAACTTAACGTCTTCAGCTCTGGGAATCAAGACAAACAGCCAATCCAAGTCAGTCAAACAAGTGTGTGTGTGAGAGAGAGAGTGCGTGTGTTTCGATATGTCAAACCCGGTTAGAGGGCGAGGCTGAGGATGTCGAAGCAATATTGCAAGAGGGCAAGATCAACCGCCCATCCCTGTATGTTGCTCGATGAATCTACGAGAGCTTCGCCCTTCTGTGTACCTGCTGCGGGTATGGCAAGGGGCTCAGGCGAGAACCCCATCAGATAGGAACTGGCAGTGACATAGTCTTGCTTCTTGGAGGTGCTTTTGCCCAACAGTGTGCAGATTTACTGCGACGGTGGCAAAACGGCAGGAGGCCAAGCCGCGAATGCTGTAGTAGAATGACACTCACAACATGTTAGGAACTGCATTGGCCGGTGACCTGCATGTCAAGTAAAAAGGGTGTGCGTGTGAACTATCGTCCACGGGTATCCCTTGCCATGAGACATTACTGTCTTCACCTGCTGTGGCGTACCCTACAAGGACCGGTAGCAGATGGTATGCTCAGAAACGATACAGGGCTTTCAGTGCCTGCAGAAGGTGGCCCTTGCAGTGGCAGCACCCAAGTCACACAAGTTTTCTGGTTTCTGTTTGTCCCCATGTTGTGTGGTGTCTCGGTATTCTCGGATTGTCCCATACTCGAGTGGGGTACCCAGAATTGAAATCTTTGTTTTGACAGAAGAGCAGTTGCCTGCCTCAGGCGTCACCTGTGGCTGGCGGGGCTGACTCGGCGGTCCCAATGGCCGCATGCTACCGTTCCGACGAAAGCGGGAATCGCTAGAACAAACAATCACCAAACCAATATTCCCATGACATGACTTCGGGAGACCGTCATCGCCACTCGTGATCAAAAAGCTCTACACATGCTGCAACACGCTCAGTAGTTGAACAGGACTTTGTCGGGTGGTTCGCCCGCTCTGACGGTGTTGAAACTGCCTGACCCTGGATGTCACTGCTGGTGTGGAAAACCAGATGACCGGACTCACTGGACAAGAAACTCAGACAGCATCCGTTTTCGCCCGCTAGTCGATTGGGGGGCCATCACGGAGAGCCTACGCCGAGCTCCAGCGTGTAAAGACAGGCATGCGCCTCCATGATGACATAGAAGTTCGTGGCCCCTTCCAGCACATCGAGGTACACTGCGATGTTAGGATGCTTGGCCTGTGCACAAAGAGCTGGTCGAGAGTTCGGAGTTCGGGATGAATGATCACTCTTCTTCTCTCCTGTCCTCCTTGGACATGCGGAGCAGCTTCTCCCCCAAACGGCGGTCGACAAGCAGGGCGCGATACCTTGATGCTTCGATGGAAAACCATGTAAGCTTTCATGGAGAAAAAACAATCTTGCTGTTGGCCTGGGGTCTGTGATGTGTTTAGAAAAATTAACGAGCTGAGATGCCGTTCTCCCGCGGCGTCCTTCCGAACCGTCTTGATGACACACCCGGTGTCTGTTCCTAGCATATTACTGCGGTGTCGCCAGTTTCAACCATGGACGCACCACGTGCACCACATCAGATCAACATCAGCGTCTCGGAAACGGACAGGAGCACGATCTTTACAAGCACGATCCGGGCATCAGCAAGTGCTGCTCTTATTGCCGATGGTAGTTTAAGCACGCAGCCAAGGTAAATCCTTTTCAGGGTTCTGAGGGCCACCGATAAGTGAAGGACCGTTTTCAGTTGGAGAACGAAGAAGCAGATGCAGAGAGAGAGAGAGAGGGAGCGAGCAAGACTGAGAGAGAGAGAGATACATATGTATATGCATATGTTTACACACATACATATATATATATACAATAAATAAATAAAGAAATATAAATAAACAAATAAATAAATAAATAAAGAAAGAAAGAAAGAAAGAAATAAATATATAAATATATAAATATATAAATATATATATTATACACGAACACCTACCTGAATATATACATGCATACATAAATACATACATAGATACATACATGCACGCATGCATACACAAACACTCACACATACATACGTACATACACACCTACGAACATTGCTGCACACATGGATGTATGGATGTATGTATGTATATCTAATATGCAAACAGACAGGCACATATGCATATACTGCACGTACATGTGCAGTTGTGATGCATGTAAAGGTAAAGCCACGGCCAAGGAATGATCAAGCTGCAGTGGCCACACGTGTCACTTCATGCCTGTCATGTTCCCGGCATCCTGCGCACCGGAGATTTCCTAGTTCTCATAGAATATCCAAGATTCTTACTATATGGCGCTTTATATATTTGGTTTCACGACGTTCTGGAGGGTACATCTTTGCAGGTCTTCTCTTCCAAACCTCTGAACAGCGATGGGACACATGCGTCAGCGTTGCAGCTAGGCTGGAATGTCAGGGCGCCGATAAATTTCTTGCATGCCCATGTCCAATTTGAAAGGCGCATGTTGGCTCCAGGCAGACAGCCTTAAGAGAGAGCTCGCTGCAATGCAGACGCGAAAGAATGCGAGGGTAAATTGAACTTGTGCCAACCAGTTCCGGGAAGACTCACTCATCAGCGAGGTCAGTGAAGAGAGGTTTCTTCTGCGCTTTGATCTAGAAGCTCCATTGGCAGCAGGTGTTGCTTCGCTGGCAGCAACCCTGGCCACAGCTGATCGTCATCAAAGTTCTGCCGCTGTTCGACCAAGCCAAACCAACACAACGAAACGATATCGGCCCAAATATGTGTCATATGATTATATGAACGCATGCGACTTAACCAAGGGTTTCAGAACTGTTCTTCCCGTTCTGCAAAACTCCACTTAAAAGAATCCGGCCTTTGTGCTTACATCGTCGTACGATGCCAAAGCTGCCTGACCCCACAGACCTTAGTTGTCATGTGCTCTTCTTGTTAGCCGTCCCGTAACTTGAGGGTACTGCCCGAGTACTGCAATCACGTGTCCAAACCGTTTAAGCACAGGGCTCGTCAAGGATCTCATACAAGTCCTCCAGGAAGTCGAGATGGAGCAAGCGCAGGTGTTACTCGCAGAAGTCAATATGCAAGGTCTGACCGACGGCTTGCATGCCTGCAGCTTCGTCTTGTCGTCGGGGTCCCGCAACTTCAAGTCGATCCTTACAAGCGGAAGCACATGAAGCATCCCTTCGCCACACTGCACCTTACCAAAGCTCGGAAAATGTTGCACGTGGCAACTACATATCACTGCTGCAAAGTACAGTCGCACTGTTCATGCTCGCTTTCGGCAGTGCACGTATCGACCAAGGGCTTGAATTCCAGCAACTTTCCTGTCCTGTTAGCTTCGCCAGCAGAACGTGCACAGACAAAACACGACAACCAGAAAGGAAGGTGCGATCGACCGTCCAGCCGATGCGACTGTCATCAGCATTCCATGTTTGGTGAGACGACTTGAGTCTACTCTCTCATCGTAACAGATCCGGGAAGGGTGGCAAGTTGGGTCGATTCCCAACTGAAAGAGGTACATTGTCCCCTCCGGGTCCGTCGCGCTTTGGTGGGACGATGGGCTTGGAGCCTCCGGCTGCATGGGCCATGCGGCGACGAGAGCCCACGACAGCAGACTCAAAACGTCGGACAATTCGCAAAGAAATCTCATCCAGGCCCGCCACCATGCGCTCACTTTCGGCAAGTGAATCATCCATCAGGTCCATCTTCGTTGCAAGTGCATCTGCCTGAAAGGGCACCCTACGCCTTAGGCTTGTGTACAACACATGCAGTTACTCGCTGCGTGTTTTCTCACGCTTGCTGGTTCGCGACGGCTGCTGTGCAAGAGAACCTGTCATGTACTTAGCTTAGCAATTTGGAAACCAAATGCCTGCGCCATGACTGCCAGCATGTCTTTGCTCATTGCGTGGCCTTTTAGCTTCGCACATCCCTGGATGAAGTCGGTGTAACTGAGCGTTTGTGAACCATCTCCGTCAAGCACGCCGAAGAGTTTAACTGTTTCGGCCACCGGCAGCTCGAGCATCTTCATTCGCCACTGCACCTCTGGATTCTTCACGGCTGCAAGAAATTCATCTCGGTCCAGGCTGTTGCTCCCGTCTGTGTCTGAAATCAAGAAAATCTCCTTGATACTGTCTAGCTCGGCACGCTGGGCCTTCTCCTCGCGGACACGCAAACGCTGCTTGTTCTGAAGTGAAGCTGCCAACGTCTGCTCCACAATGACACTCACCAGGATGTTCATGATGCCGAAGGTAGTGACAAGAAGGAAAACACAAAAGAATGCGATCATGTACCACTGGTTCACGGCCACATGTCGCACCACCTGGACGCACAGGATTGAATGACACAAGCTCGTGGATGTCATCAATTGTACAGATGGTTTTCCTTTTTTCCTCATGACTTCGCTTGCATCTGAAAGTTTGGAGTCTTGCTTATGATGCCGTCAGTCTCGGGATCCTGCCCCGCCTGAAGACGTCAAGGCGAACTGTAACAGTGAGTACACACTTGGGTGCATGCAGCGGTACGTATATGCATACTTGCTCGTTGCTTGCATGGCTCTTCTGTATACACCCAGCAACTGTGAATGTATGCACATCATGTGCCCGCAGAGCAGGCACACACAGAAGCGTGCAGCTCCTATATAGGTATGTACATATATACATACATGTGTATGTACATGCACATGCATTAATTCATGCGATTACAGAAGCGAGTGCCCATGACATGTGACTCATGGTAAATGTACAGTTGCCAGGCACGCACCTTGAGGATATGCATGTGCATATACATATGCATATATAACTCTGTGTGTATATACATGCGTATGTTTGCTTTTTGGCTCCCGCATGGCAACGTCCGCAGACACGGCTTCGCAGGTCACAAAAGAGTGTCGCAGAGTGAGAAGTGTTGCATGTCACACCGTTCCTCAACGACAAGGAAAATACAGCACAGTACACAAGTCATTCAAGGCTACACCCCAGCGCAGTCCCGAAGGACTCTCAGAACATTGTACGTAACTTACATCGGAGTATTACATCGCAAGTGTACACTCACGATCCTCAATCGTCGCTCACGCAGTTACTTCACTCGGGGTGTGATGTACATCATCGTCTCCACGGCAGAGCCTATGCAGAGGCCGATCATGGCAGCATGCTTGGTCAAAACAAAGACAAAACCTGCACCTTTTGCCTTCCATAGTCGTCTCCAAGACAGAGCCTATGCAGCGGCCGTTCATTGTTGCACACCGAGATCCAAGTAACCACATGTCCAGTAATCGTCAGTTGGACCTTCACAAGGTCAGATCACTACCCAGCTGCAAGACAAGTTGCTCCAACCCTTCAGTCGTCTCCAGGGCAAAGCTATGCAGAGGCCCATCCTTGTGGCACACAAAGATCCAAGTAACCACGCATCCAGCCATCGTTAGGCCCTGGTACAGTCACATCCATTACCCAGCTGCGAGTTGTGAAACAGCAACTTCCATTCACTCCAACCTTCTTCATGTCAGAGCCTATGCAAAGGCTGACTCGTCAACACATGCAGAGTGTCACGTGGTAGTTGTTCCACGTCAGCTGAAATTTGCCAACCATTTCCGAGTCCGAGCTTATGCAGAGGCTAAAGTGCAGTGGGTGCGCACCCCCCGCCAGCGACAGCAGAAATCAATGCAGAGGCAGAGGCACCGGACAGCAAACGAGGCTGTCCGGAATTTATCGCTTCGGCACAGGCGTGGGTTAGTGGTTTGATTAGGGGACCCAACCAAACAAGGAAAAACATCCTCGAGGGTACTTATTCGTGTGGGCTCCACGCAGGACACAACGACAAGGACCAGTGAGAAAAGGGACGCGGCAGACTTTGCAACAGTGCAAATTAAACAAGGCTTCCTTTTTGTGCGGGGTTGTTTGTTTTTGGTTTTGCCTCCCACGTATTACCCACGGGTAGCAACTTCTGGAGTTAGGGGGCCTGTATGTTGTGCGAGAATCTGAGGGCCTCAATCATCCAGGATTTCAAAAATATCCTTAAATCCTCGAACCTGAAACGCACGGTCTGAAACTCCCTAATGCTCATCTATCTGTCTTAGTCGTGGAGCTGCATTAGAAACCCCCCCATGCAATGCAACCTGAAGGTCCAAATCCGAAGGAACCCTGAATCCCAGATCCCTTAGCTCCAGCTTGACAAACTACCTGTTCAGCACTTTTGGCACGCGCCAGAAAAGAGTCTGACCCCGAGTCACACGCACGGAGCTTTTAGCACCCGGCAGGACTCGGGGCATCTAACACGTGGCTTTGGCAGGAGGCCAGCAAAGGAGAGTCGCCGCCCTGAAAACCAATAAAGTCGCCTGGAGGCGTGCGGAGACCTCCCTTTCCGGCCACCTTGGCCCCAGGAAGCCAAGGAAGACCTGGAGCCTAGAATGGCTTCGGGTTGAGGGTGAACGCGACCGCAGCCACTTGGCTCGAGCCCGCGGCTTGAGCCGTAGTCATTTTACATATATATATATACACATACATGTATATATATATTTATTTATTTATTTTCTATATGTGTGTGGTTGCACGCCCCACGTACCTACCCTTTTCCTGTGTTTCCTGATCAGGTCTCTACCACACCATCCCAAAGCCGCGAGATCGTGCTCTCCCACACAGTCCCAACACCACGAGATCGTGCTCCCCCGCACAGTCCCAAAGCCGCGAGATCGTGCTCTCCCACACAGTCTCTGAAGCAGGAGCCCACTGTTTTGAATTCAAAACATTGGGACTTCTCAGCACTTTAGCATGCCGGGATGCTCAAAACCATGGGAGGTCCCAATGTTTTGGCTCCTATGCCTCCAAAACATGGGGACCTCTCAGCAGTTTCGCATTCCAGGTCATTCAAAACCATGAGAGGTCCCAATGTTTTGGGCCCCCACATCCCCAAAACACCGGGACCTCTCCACACTTTCTCTCCACACTTTCGCACTCAAAGAAATCGAGAACCATGAGATTGTTCAATGTTTTGGGCCTCCATACCTTCAGAACATTGGGACGCTCCGCACCTCTCTGCGCTTGTGCTCTCCCATACGATCGCTATCGGATGTTCAGTGAATTCTGCGACTACGACCGACCATTGCTTTACCAAGGTAAGAATTTAAGAAAAAACAGATTGGTATGCGTTTAACATTTCATGTTAACATATAAACCTTAAGCAACAGTTTTTTTAAATATAGCGCTACGTTTTTTTGTCCTCGTACTAAGATATTGTATGATATTGTCAGTGTTCAAAAAGAAGCTTAAGATTGGTATGCGTTTAGCATTTCCTTAAGCACCAGTTTTTTAATATAGCGCTGCGTTGTGTCCTGGTACTAAGATATTGTCAGTGTTCATTTTGTATTCGAGCACCAAAATGCAGAAATAGCTTATCAGCTCATTTAGTCAATAGGCAGTCATATGTAACATATGCTTAACCCTAGTGTTTTCGTAATTTGACTGTCGTGTCTCATTTGCACATAGCACTTGTTCAAATACCTTATAATTACTACTCCAATCATACTTATTGAGCACTGAACCTCTGTTTGGTGGAATACTCGTTTGGCATTTGAGTATGCTGCATGTTCGCAGGTATGTCGCTCATTGAAACTCCAATATTGAATCGGTCTTGTTTAGCGTATAGTATTAACGTCGTATTCTGGCGGTGCAATACTTGCATAGGTTTGTACACTAGTTAAAGCTCATCTGAATCTAATTATTTTCCTGATGCCCTCTTGAAGTTCTGTGCCGAGTTTTCGGCTTGTAATATGTAAGTATCATTTTAACTAGAATAAACCTGCAAGTATTCAGTCTATACTCATCGCACATGATGTTCACATGCAACTTAAGCAATATTCCATTAAGAGATGCTTCATTTCCTTGAGATCTCGCCCAACAGCTATTTCAGCGTTTTCTAATATGTACACAACGAGGTTTTCGTAATGTCCCAGTTATGCATACAGCATTCCATGGCTTAGGCGCTAGTTCATACTTTTTACGCATTCGCATGTTTTCTGGTATATCTTCTCAATGAAAGAAGTGGTAATCACTACTGAAGAAACAGCTGGCGCTTAATTGTTACGGCGTGGTTGGTTTTCTGTCTTTTTGGTACTACTGCACCGATTAGCTGTTCCAGTTTTAATGAATGTTACATTTCATGAATAATGCCTGAATGCTGCATGCAGCGTAGCTGCAGTGTAGCTTGAGCAGGAAGGCAGAACAACATGAACTATTCAACAACAAATATTAACCGGATATTAACTGGGCATTAGTTCAAGCAGAAGCAATGGCAGATGTAACGCCATTACTGTTTGACTGTGACAGGGAATGGGTCAGACATGATATTTTGCGAGCAGTACAAGGAAACATGCGAAACGGAAGTCGCCAGCGCCTATGCAGATGAAGTTCTGTAGAAACAGGGCGGTGGCATAAATACACCAAATAGGTAGGTACGTGGAGGGGGGGGGGGAATGTCTGTATAGACACATGTATATACATGTGGCTATGCGCGTCAATATACATATACATATACATATACATATATATATATAACGTATGTATACACACAGGTATAAGAAGGAAAAAGCACATAGTGCATGTACGCGCTTCGAACTCAATACTCAAACAAGCGCTGTTACCAAAAACCAAGGAACAGCCAAAAGGCTTTCTCTGAGCATTTCATTACCCAAAGTATGCCCACAGAGAATACATGGGCATCCCTGGGTCGAGCAGCAGCCGACTAGCTCATCACCCGTCAGGACAGTGCACTGTGCATCCATGTACATATCTGTTTATCAATCAATCTATCTATACAAAGGCATACCAAGAACAACTAATCGTACCAAGAACCTCTAATCGTACAATCCAAACGCAGTTTATAAACTGGGGAGCGGGAGATCTCTGACATAAAAAGCAATCAACGGACATACCCAACTACAATCTCAGCACAATCGAGACTGCTCAAGTGTGTGGCATGGATGGCGAACGACCACTAACATCTACTGTAATCACCATACACATCCATGCACATGTTGCCCATGGAATTGGGATAATACTGGAATTTACAGCCTATGATGGCAGCACGGAGTTAGATGAAGTGCTATGGGGCAACTCATGGAAACAATGCCATTTATGCGCCAAAAATGGAAAGCTACCTTCCAGAAACAATCGTCTGACACACGCCACCACAGTCACACCCTACGTACTTTCATGTCAGCTATAAGTGGCCACAAGGTGAGGGCCGCTAGGTCGCTAGGTACATTGCAGGGGCTAGGGCGAACTCTGAAGCTCTGGGTCGCGGGGGCAAGGTAGTCACAAGGAACCAACATGTCCCGTGCACAGCCCGGCCTTGCTGAGCCAGCTGTCCAAAGTCATGACCTGCATTAAAGTAAACATGCTTCGTCCCACTGTTCCAAACAACTCCTCGTGATCCCAACCACCACTAAGTTTTCGGTAGTTGCCGTACACTTCGACATTATGGCCGATCTGCTGGGTTAGAATCACGGCAGCAATGTAGAGAACCACGACCAGGAGAACCACCGTCCAGAAGAGCGTTTGCATCGAATCCTTCAAACTCTGCAGAAGGAGCCGGAGCTCATCCAGGCGGCGATACCTCTTGATCAGCTTGTACAGCCGCGAGATGCCAACAATGCGAAACATGGAAAACATTCGAAGCACGCCAGATACTCCTATGGGGTTCAAGATCGTGCAATCAATGAAGGCCATGAAGCAAATGAAGATCGTTAGTATGTTGGAGAAACTGTAAAATGCCCACCGCCATGTGTGGTAGTACATCTTGAGACCAACTTCGCCCAAAAAGCAGAGCAGAAAGAAAACCTCAGCCACAATCCAGCTAGCATCTCTTTCTTTTGAGTCGCGTCTCACATCTGTCTCAAGGCCAATTATGAAGGCGTTCAAGACGATGATGCAGCTAATGACTATGTCAAATGCCGCACTGTCCACCCAAATCTTGTCTTGCTCCTCCTCCTCCTCTACGACACCATTGTCGAATGTACGCATAATTGCTGCAATCTCCTTCATTTTCTGACTTTCATGCGATAGTTGATCCTTGCGCCCAAGCTTTTCCGCGAGAAAAGTGTCCCATCTGATCTTGATTTGAGCGAAAAGCCTCCCGATTTTGGCACTGTCATCATTGTCGTTCCATAGGCTTGGCTCATCTGGATGAGCTTTGCCACTCGCCATGCGGCAAACTTGTTGCAAACAGCTCGCTTCGCAAGCTTCACTGATGCGCTACATGCTTGAGCATGAAACGAGCATGAGCAGCCTCAACTTTTCTCCGCGGCAACCCCATGAAGAGCGGACGGGCATTTGCGGCTACAGGTTTGTTACGTAGAGCATCACGAGAGATGTGAAACCACCGGCTGGAACCCTGAGTCTGCCAAGAGTCGGTGGTCCGGGAGCTTCGCCGTAGCCTAGAGCCAGGCTTGCCAAACCACCTGCCTCCAGCATCGATTGTCGAATCGGCTCACATCTTTCAGTGCATCTATGCTCCAGTGTAGCTGAGGCCAAAGCCCATACTCGCCAAACGTCGGCTGCATCTTTGCATGGATCGACTGCCTGCGCAAGCTTTTCCCTCACATCAGCTGCAGACTGCCTGATCGATCATGCTTTTCAGGAGAATTTCAGGGATGCAGGCAGCTTACGCTCGCAGGAGTACATGGCTCCCTGTGATGGCGCGTGTCCATGTCGATCGAGCCCGAAATCCAAGCTGCTTCGCCCGAGCGCCGAAATGCTCCAACGCGTAGCGGCGAGTCACAGAGATGCTTGCCAGCCAGGTTCTCTGTCAGGTTGCCGTGGGCCGTTTTCACGCGATGTCTGTTCCGACGACATGCGGCTGCGGCTGCAGGCGCTTGTTGTGCGTTGCCGCACAAGCGACGGGCCCCAGTTTGTGAAAATCGAGCATCGCCCTGAGGTGCCCTGACATCTGGATGGACTGGGACATGCAGCAACCACGCCTGGAGGTGGTTTTTGAGCCCGGCCTCTGCACCCACGTACACGCCTCATGCAGCGTGGCTTGGCAGTGCAGGGTGAGAAGGCTGTCCCGGGCACGCGGCGCTGGTCCGGGTCCCATTGCTCCGCATCCCAGTAAGCACCACTGTTGATCCTTTTGATGCTCTTCTGCTGCCCCTGCGCTGAACAGAATCTAGGTAGATGGCGCCCAAGCTTACAATGCCCTATAGATCCTATAGTGCCCTCAGCTCCCAGCCTCTGGCTTTGAAGCAGGCCTTTGCCCGTTTTGTGTCTTCGACCTAGCCGTGGCAGCGCTTCCACCATGCTCTAACAGACTCTAACAGCTTCTTATCTGTTCAAGTTGAGGATACTGAAGGAGCAACCCCTGACAAATTTGGCTGGAATTGTTGCGGGGCTGCCTTGGCTGCGCTCTGCTCTAGGCCTTGAGCTCGTGCAGTGTTGATCCTTCTTTACTCCAAGGGGTGAGCGGCATCAGTATCGCTCGGCCACGGTCGGTGCCAGTCTGTAAAGAGAGGTTCGCTAAGATCAGAACGGTACGGTGCATTACATGACAGCACTGAGGTCTCCCGCGAGTGCAGCTCGTGACGTCTGAGGCCACAGCAACGCAGCTGGATCCCGGATTCCTTTGGCCGCGCTTGCGAGGACGATTTAGGCTAAGCCTCACCGGTACATGGGCCCGCACCGTCAGCATACCCATCCCAGTACCTGAGAGCACATTCCAACTGCAAGCCCGGAACTTCCAAAGAATTCAAGGACTTTCTCATGTGCGCGACGCACGAATTGAGTTCTGAATCCCCAATGGCTCAGCGGGGTCTGATGTGATACATGGTTCTCCGGCTGGGCTTTGTTCCTGCGGTACCTGTGTGCCGGAGATTTTACGCGGTCAGAGCGGGCGTGCTGCTTGTCTAATCTAGTCTGGTGACCCTGTGTGTCGCTACTGATGTCCAGTGTTTCGATAGCTGCTCCGGAGTGGCGGGATCAAGCTGGTGGAGTGGTCTGGAGTCTGGTGCACCTGACCTTCAGCGTCTATGTTTTGGCCTCTCCGATGTCCTGTGATCGCGGTGGGTCAGGCTTCTGCTGCCCAGGTATCTTGATATTCAAGCGTTTCAATATCTTGGCATCGTGTCCTGGTGTCCCGTGTGCCTCACGGTGGTTCTCTCACCAACCATCACGTGTCCGTTCCGTTGCTGCAACCTGGTGACCCGACGTGTCGAAGTGCGGGCGTGACGCTGTCTCTGTCTAGGTGTTCCGCTGCTCCGGTACCCCACTCATGTCAGCGGCTTGGCACATCGTGTCTCGGTGTCCCGGAGCTTGCTAGTACTAGTGGGATTTAAAGCTGAAAAACAGTGCTTAGAGTTGTCCTGAACCACAACTGGATGGCGTGCCGCAGAAGAAAGTTAGCGATGTGACTGCGATCCGAAGTACCTTCCAGCATGCCCGCCGTGTCATCGCTCAACGCCGATCATGATGGAGCAGCAGGCCCAGTAAGCATTGAAACAAACACATCTCGCTCAACCTGAAAAGTAAATCGCGTCTCAGGCCACGACCCCGAACCATCGGCCTTTGGAAAACTGCCTGTCAATGGTGCAGGGTCTGAGGCATGTGCTGCAATGGCAGCTTTGCTTCTGTAACTTCGACATTGCAACTGAATCTCTCGAACTTCGCGCTGCCTAGACAACATTGGTCAGCCTCCAGCTGCTGGAGCAGCATGGTGAGCGCGCAAAGGCCTGGACAGCATTCGGAGTGTTTTTCACATGAATTGGTAGAATAAATCCGAAGGGTCCGGTAAACCTAGCAATGAAAAGATCTGGCTGACCGTGCCGAGGAATAGTTAGCAGTAGTGGTGGTACTAGTAGTCCAGTAGTAATAGTAGTAGTAG
>CAJNJA010075208.1:0-11831 GCA_905231915.1 Symbiodinium necroappetens
AGTTAAGACCTAAACCCTAAACCCTAAACCCTAAATCCTAAACCCTAAACCCCTAAACCCCTAAACCCCTAAACCGCTAAACCCCTAAACCCTAAACCCCGAGCTTGACAAGAAAACCCTGGCTCGACACTGCGCCTTGCAAGCACCGGTGGACGCTTGCCAAACCTCCACAGCGTGTGGGCTTTGCGAAGCTTTTCTATAGGGTTTAGGGTTTAGGGAGGGCCTTGTCCTAGCTTTAGGATTATTTTTTGATGCGGCTGGCTCGCAGCTTTGGCGATTTCGGGCTCTGCTTGGAGGATCTTCGGTACGTGACAGTCGCGAGTCGCGATAAGCAGCGCCACAAGTGATGCAACTTGCAAACCGAATCAAACTATTGATGATTGAATAACCGCGTTTAAGCGATGCGAGTTCGAGTAAAGCTAAAACCTCCAAACCAACCATGCCCGGTGCTTCGTCTTAGGCGTGACACGGGCCGTCTTCCATCTGTTCGTCGTTAAGACCCTACACCCTGAAGCCGATTCGAAACAGATCTGGGGTCGGGGTCGGTGTAGGATCCAGAGATTCGGGTTAAAGGCAAAACAACCTTACACCGCGAAAATGATCGCATCTGTTGACTAGGATTGGAGAACTCCGCCAGGGATGAGATGCAGATCCTGCAAGTTTACCCTAAGGTCAGGCATGTCCAAGTAGTAATTACTGTAGGGGCTTCAGAAACCCTAAGCCCTAAAGCCCAAACCTTAAACCCGCAACCCTGAACCCTAAACCATAGAACCTGCAAGCTCCAAGCCTCTGAACCTGTACGAACCTGAAACCACATAAGGCCCCTGGCGACTCTTCAAGTGCCTAGGCCCTGCTACACATGCACGTTGGCTTGTGTGAGCTATGTCCTTGGTGAAGCTCACCTGGGCCATGGAGGATCTAGCTCCAAGAATCTCCGCCGGCCACCTACTTTGGTCGCCCCGCTCCGGCGATCACATTTCCATGATATCCTTGTAGATCATGTACTCGCCGATTGCCGGGCGTGTGGCCCCTCTCGTCAACACCTGCAGAAACCTTTCATAGGCCTGGATTAGCCTGAACGCCAAAGCCAGGCTGCAATTAGGGTTTAGGGTTTAGGGTTCCGGCCTTCACCCTAAAATAGCAAGTTCAGGGTTTAGGGTCTAGGTTATAAGCCTGTAGGCTGAACCTAGGCTGCAACCCGAACCCTGCAAAAGAGGGTTCGGACTCGGTAAGCATAGGACATTACAGGGTATAATCCGCTTAACATAGCATTTGGAGCCGCAAGAACACCTGTACTGTATCCCCTTTAGAGCCGTTGGAAGCAGCAGCGGCTAGTATTCCTACTACTTAGTCAAACCCCTACCCAAAGCCTAAACCCAAACCCTAAACCCTAAACCCCCCCAAACCCTAATCAAGGGCCTTGATCGACTTGTCGGCGCTAGCGGAGGCAATCCAGGTGCCGTCTCGGGAGTAATCCACGTCGTTCACCTAGATACCCAGAGACTCCATTTTTTCTTAATTACGGAATATACCCTTAAATCTTACTAGGGTTCCTACTAGAATTTAAGGGTATACTAACTCCCTTATAGAACCCTTATAGAGGCCCTAGGCTTCCTGTTATGATTTAGGGTATATTCATTAATTCAGGGATATTGGAGTCGGGAGTCGGGTTTAGGGTTTAGGGTTTAGGGGTTTAGGGTTTAGGGTTTAGGGTCTGGGTAACCGGCGCGGGGGTCTGGGTCAGGGCTCCAATAACCTACGATTGTCACCCCTAATGCCTAAGCCCTAAACCCTAAGCCTAAACCCTAAAGCATAGACTTTTTAAACCCTAATACCAACTTATACCTAATACCTGAGCTTTTTAAACCCCAATGCCTTATACCTAAGCCCTAAACCCTAAACCCGGAAAGGGTTTAGACAGAATCCACTACCTTGTGGGGTTCCAGGCAGGGTTTTTTGGGGGCCAGGTTCGGGGATTCGGTTAGCGTTTTAGGGTTTAGGGTTTAGGGTTTAGGTTTAGGGTTTTGGGTTTATGGTTTAGGTTTAGGGTTTTGGGTTTGGGGTTTAGGGTTTAGGCTTAGGGTTTAGCGTTTAGGCTTAGGGTTTAGGGTTTTGGTTTAGGTTTAGGGTGTAGGGTTTTCGGATGCTGGCAGACTGGTTTATTGGCGCTTAAATGGCTAAGGCGCTGCAAGGCTTTCATGTTTATTGGAACTAAGACGTTGTGAGGATAGGCCAAGATTTTGGGGAAACCCTAATAGCCCTAAACCCTCAACCATAAACCCTAATCCCTAAGCCCCACACCCTCAACCATAGACCCTAAACTCTCCACCTTAAACCTAGGCCCTTAACCCTCAACCCCAAACTCCATAACCCCTAAACGACTCGAGAGTTTCATGGACTCAGGGACCCCAAATAAGCAGGTCCTCTCCTTATGAAGACACCAAGTAAGGTTTCAGGGGTTTAAGATTAAGCGTTTAGGGGGATGCATTATTCATTGTCAGAACCCCCTCTTAGTTTCTGACGTGAAGGTAGAGACAAAAATTAGGGCCTCAGCTGTAGCAAAGGTTCGGGCCAACAGTTTCGGGTTTAGGGTGGCGGGCTTTCTACTCCTCACAAACGCCAAACCCCTCCATCCCTTCAACCAAATCCTGAGCCCTGCAAGCCATTTCCCCAAAGCCCTGGATTCTTCGTTTAATTTGGCCGGTTTTCATCGACCCAACGGCATACACTTATAAACCCTAAACCCTAAGCCCTAAACCCCAAACCCAAAACAAACCCTGAACCCTAGGAGGTGATTCTGAAAGCCCGAACTCCCCCCAAGCGCTTCAGTCTCGAACCCAGTACTTGTGCCCACGGAGGACGTGGAGAAGCAATCGCGCCTCAAGGACTTCAGGGTTTAATGGTTTAGGAATGTGTAGGAGTTTGGGGCTTAGGGTCTAGGAGTTTGGTGTTTAGGGTTTAGGACTCTAGAGTTTAGGGTTTGGCATTGTCTTGCTGTGCCTGCTCCTTCGGTGTTTGTTGATGGACTTGTTTTCTCCCGGCTATAGGCATCACCCACTCTTAAACTCACCACTGGACAGAAGGTTTAGGGATGAGGGATCTAAGCCCTATAAAGCCCTTCAAGGAACCCTTCGAGGAACCTTTAATTTAAGCCCTAAACCTGACCCTAAAGACTTAGCAGGGCCGCACAACTTCAAAAGAGCGCCCATGCAAAATGTCCAGTGCCCAGGCTGCATGCATCCGGAACCGCGGGTCCACTTCGAGGAGCAAGCGAATGATATGACGCAGCTTCAGGCCCGCGATGTTGTCGAGGTTTTTGTCTGATGATGTTGATATTGTTTTGCCTCAGAAATGTTATGCTTTCAAATATTTGTAATGTGAACCATCGGAATGATGTCTCAAAATCTTCATCATTGGGAAGGGGGCCGGCGCTGATCTTGTCCTTCATCCCTTGCCAGCTCTGCGAACGACCATTGCGAGCATGAAGGTCTAGGGCTGTATAGCTCATACTCCGCACCGTACGCGACGACCACGCCCTCCAAGTCTATGGTTCACCATGTAGCAGTGCCCCAGAAGCATTACTGCCCACCGCATGTAAAACTCTCATCTGCTGCCGAATCCACTCAATCAATCCGAGCAACACGTAGAGGGTTTTGGGCCTACCCTAAGGGTGCTGGGCGTAGGCGCGGCCTAGAAGGATCTCGGGTCCTACACCCTTTTAGGGTTTGGGGAGTAGGGCGCAGGGCTTAGCATTTAGGGTTCAGTGTTCAGGGTTTAGCGTTTATAAAGGGTTCAAGGTTCAAGTTAGCTGCAGCTGCGAATGCTCGGTCCGAACCCCTCCTTATTCAAACGCCTGCAACCTGGACCCTAAAAGCAAGTACGCAAGCAGCAGTAGGTTTTAGGCCCCCAGAATGAAACTCTAACTCTCAACAAGAAAACCTGAGAAATCAATCCTAAGCCTGACTAAAACCTAAACCCAAAACCCACTATTAGCATCCCTACTATAATCTGCATTTGCGGTGCCCTTGCCTCGACACTCAGACTCTTTAGGGTTTAGGCTTAGGGGCACAGTTCTGCATGGAGGGACAAAAACCCTCGCACCCCTGACTGTACCATGGGAGCTGAACTTCCAAACCGAAGACCCCAAACCCCAAACCCGAAGACCCAAAACCCTAACAGAACTCGAGCCCTCCCAACGCTGAACCCTGGTTTGACGTTCCCAAGCTCCTTCGAAAACCGCTCCAAACGACTTGCGCAAGAAAGGTTGCAACCCGAAACTCCTAAACCCTGAACCCTAAACCCTAAAGAAAAGCCTAAACCCTAAACCCCAATTAAACCCTAAACCGAAACCTTGCCCTGAACCCTGAACCCTACACCCCAATCCCCCAAGTCCGAACACCAAACCCTAAACTGCCCTAAACCCTAACCCCGAACCTGAGTCCCTTTAACCCCAAACCCCTGAACCCAAACCCTAATCCCTTAGAGCCCTAAACCCGTAAGCCCTACATCCCTAAACCCTTAAACCCTAAACCCCTGAACCCTTAAATCCCTAAACCCTTAAGCCCTAAACCCCTAAACGCTAAACACCTCAACCGCCCTAAACCCCTGAACCCTTAAAGCCCTAAACCCCTGAACCCCTAAACCCCTGAAGCCTAAGCGGCCCTAAACCTCTGAACCCTTAAAGCTCTAAACCCTTAAACCCCTGAACCCTAATCACTTAAAGCCCTATTAAGCCCTAAACCCCTAAACCCTTAAACCCTAAACCCCTGAACCCCGACCCCCCCAAACCCAACACCGAACTCTTGGAGCCCGAAAGCCGGACTCTGCAAACACTGCAAGATTTAGGGGTTTAGGGTTTAGGGTTTTTGTGTCTAGGGGTTTAGGGGTTTAGGGTTTAGTGTTTAGGGATTGAGGGTTTAGGGATTTAGGGTTCCAGGTTTAATGTAGGGGCCTTGATAATTTGAACAAGGTTTTGAGGCACTTTATAGTATGATTATAGGAAGGAACCCCCAAAATGGTATTGGCACGTATTTGTTTTTGCTTCAAGAGTCTGACTCGGTATTTCATTTGAACACCCTTTTTGAGCCTTACTGGGTTTAAGGTTTAGGGATCTAGCCCCTAAACCCTAAACCCTAAACCGTTAGGGTTTAGGGTTTTACATGTTGGTCCCTCCCCGAAAGTTCAAACCCATCCCGCAGCGATGCGCGTGAGACCACGAGTGCATTCGCTGCCGTTCAAGCCACGACCATGCCCCAAGAAGTTTCAAGAGGTTTAGGGTTTAGGGTTTAGGGTTTAGAGATTAGGGCTCACTGGACAGCTGTATCAAAAATGCCAGGCAACACCCTAAACCCTAAGTATCCCTAAGAAGAGCCAGGGATCTGAATCCGGCAGCCTACGGCTGCTCCCTGCGTCCTGTGTGGGGTTTGTAGGGTTTAGGGTTAAACATTAGTTAGGATTTAACGGTCCAGGATGTAAGTTAGTTGCCACGATGTCACAAGAAAGCAGTGGTAGTACAGTATTTGAGAAACCCTAAAGTACCCGAGCCCGACATCCTAAAGCCCTAAACCCTAAAACCCTAAACTCTTAAACCCTAAAACCTTCCTAAACCCCTAAAACCCTAAACCCTAAAACCCTAAAACCCTAAAACCCTAAACCCTTTTTGAATGCTTGGCCCCTCTCTTAGAACCTCCCGCACCAGAAAGTCTCGGCCCAGGGGCATCCAGGTCCCAAATCTGGAGGGTGTGATCCTGCTCAGCGATGACTGCTTAGGGCTTCGGGTCTAGGGTTTTGGGGGCTCGGGTTGAGGGTTCAGGGCTTAAGGTCTAGGGCTTAGGGTTTAGGGGTTTCGCCGCTTCGCCTCGCTTTTGGGCGAGGGCAGGGGGAGGGACAGGATTTGCGATCCTGAATACTTAATCCTAAACCCTACATTAAACATTGGAATACTTAATCCTAAACCCTACATTAAACATTGGAATACTTAATCCTAAACCGAAACCCTAAATTAAACCCTAAACTCTAAACCCTATATGGCGTGTTGATATCTCTCCCGGGGAGCCTCATGCTCACTGGCTTGCTGCAGTCTTGGCGTTTCAAGGCTTAGGGGTCTGTAGGGCTGAGGATTTAAGGAAACCCTGAACCCCCTAAACCCTAAACCCTAAACACCAAAGTCCTCGACCCCATAACCCCCAAACTCCTAAACCCTACAACACTATAACCCCTAACCTCCTAAACCCCGAATTATACATCCTATAACCCCCAAACTCCTAAACCCTAAACCCCAAACTCCCAAACTCCCAAACACTAAACCCTAAACCCCACAGTTTCCATGGTTCTGGTCTTACTGGTCTTAGCAGGGCCTTCGAGGTGTGTGGTAACCCACGATCTCCCCCACCCCGCTCGGAGGTTCATGGGACCCCCAGAAACACTTAAAACACCGGAACAACGTATAAACTTCGTAGGCCGACACTGAAGCAATACCCCCCCAAAAAAAAAAACCCAAAGCGTTGGAGCCTTGTAGTACCCTTGTAGAGCCCATATAGGAACCTCCGAAGAAACAAAGCCCGAAATCCTAAACTTTTAAACCCCTAAATCCTAAATTTTGAAGGAGCCCGCATTGTCCTGAAAGCCGACAACTGCCCTTCGCCCATCGGGGCTCAGGGCAACTGCGTTTGCCTTCGCAAGCGTTTAATATAGGGTTTAGGGTTTAGAGTTTAGGGTCTACAGGGTACCCAGAATAAGGTTTGGGGGTATATTCTACTATAATTGTAAGTAATAAGGAACCCCAAAATAGTATTGGTGATTGTTTAGGCCCCTATCTTACTTGGCGTGTAGGCGTTTTAGAATGTTAGTCATGGGTACAAGGTTGGGGCTTTGGGGTGCGGGCTTATGAGGTTCAAGGTGGTCATGCACGATCACGATTCACCGAGCAATTAGAGTACCTAGACCCTTATATGTATAGTTTCTTATTATAGAAGTCATCGAATAAAGGGTAATACGTTTAGGGGCCTGGGTAGGGTTTTGGGGCGATGATCCAATAATTCGCCTGCCGAAGCGGTCAAGGCTTCCTTTCTTCCCCTTTTCTGAACCGCCCAAGTTAGAGGGGCCACACACCCCCACCCCCACAACCTGAAAAACCGGATGTTGGCTTCAATACTCAAAAAACCCACAAACCACTAAGCCTTAAAAGAAACCAACAGTTAAAAATCCCAAACCCGGAGCACCAATCCTCGAGCCCTTGATCCTTAAGATGTCAAAACCCTCACAAGACTTGATACTGTAGAACACTGAAAGAGTGTAGAGGAGGTTTCAGAGTGTTCAAGTGGTGAGAATTTAGGGGTCAGGGTGTCGGGTCTGTTTCGAAGTGTAGCACGCTGACTACTGCCTATCCACTACGGTGGCACCTCTCCAGCACTCCATACAGCCCATCACCCTAAACCTCTCATCACCCTAAACCCCTCGAGCCCTAAGCCCAAGGCCCCAAACCCTAATGTGGGGTTGAGTACTGGGAAGCTCAACCTTAAAGCTCTGAGCCCAGGCTCACGCCCAGTAAGGCTCACGGAACCCCAAAAACCCAAATCCTACCTGACCCCCAAAACCCTACCTTTTTAACGACTCATACAGGGAGCTCGTGATAAGCAACCCTAGAGAGGACTTGGCCACGGCGGCGGATTCGCGACTCAAAGCAACAGGTCCGCGGATGCCTGCAGGTCCAAAATCGCAGAATAATTTGCCTACCCCCGCGGGCAAGGGTTGGCCCAGGTGTTGGGTGCGCAAATCAAAGGCCACCACGTTAGCCCAAAAAGGGGCCATGTCCATGAGTCCCACGAATGATGGACGGCAGCGGGTACCAGGTGGGTCGCTGAGCCAGCTGCAAGAGCAGATCCCGCTTCGCCCAAAGCACCTGTGCGGAGAAATTGGCTGCTCCTCGGCCGGTCGCTGCCGACTCAAGAGCCCCCAATGTGCTATGTTGAAATTCAGCTGCGCAGGATGCTGCGAGTCCTGCAAAAACTGGGCAAACTTTGCAGCCGCAGATTAGATCAGGGCAATGTCGCCCAGGGATAGGCCCGCCATGCAGCAGGCAGGTACATATGTCTGCCTTCAGGCGATCAACACTCAGGGTAGATTTCTGGTGGTTATAAGGTAAACCCGAAACCCCAAATTGTGAGTGGCCTTCGGGTAACAGCTTGCCAGGTTATAGGTTGCGATCGAATTACGAGCTATCAAGCGGGTTGCTGAAGATGTGCTTGCCTTCGCTGATACCGCCTCAGCCCTGAACCCCGCTTGGAGCCCTGCTCTACACCCATACACCCTATCCCTGAAACCTAAAGCTACATGCCCCTATGTCATGAACGGCAAACCTCTCGCTGCAGGCGCAGAGAGCATATTTCCGCGCCCTGGCGCCAAGGTCACTGTGGGATGTACGGCTCAGAGAAAAGAGTCGTTTACGGATGTTGGGCCCTACGTCCAGCACTCTTGAAATTGTCAGTTCTTGGAAAACAGCCCTAAACCCCAAACCCTGACTTAACCGTTATGGATCCCCTATACTGGGCCTCGAAGTAACCAGGGAGAAGAAAGTATAAGCTTTCATTTCATAATGGAAATAAGTCCCCCAAAAAAGTATTAAAGCATGGCACTCCAGAACCCAGTATAGATCTATATATCTATCTATCTATCTATCTATCTATCTATCTACCTATCTATCTATATATATATATATCCCGTAAAAGAGCCCTCGTCTCGAGCTCAGGAAGGCAGTCTGGTCCGAGGTTTTAGGGTCTAGGGCTTCGTACGGCGACTGCATAAGCAGTTTGTAAATCGAGTTTTAGCATGCCTCAACTAGAATCTCAGAATTTCGCATAAAATCGAAACACCTCTCTGACACCCCATTCAGGCAGGGTTGGGGGTTCAGGGTCGGCTAGGGTTCAGGTGCCTCGACGTTGCAACCCTGAATCTGAGCACAGTACTGGAGTCCAGGTCGCATAAGTGAAAGGATTTAGGGTTTAGGGTCTTTAAGATTTGGGCTTAGGGTTTAGGATTTAAGGTCAACTGCAACTATGCAGGCGTTGGCATGACATCGGCTTGCCAGTGATTCAGGCAAGTCGTGTGTTGTGGATCATCTGCAGCACCCTCCTAGCTCGGAACATGATTGGATGGCTGTGGTTTAGGGTCTATAGGATTTAGTTTAGGGTTTAGGAGTGAGTTTAGGGTGCATGTAGCGATATGGATTCTATAGCAGCAATCCAGTCACGCCTGCTGCGATCGTTCATGTTGCAGTTGTCGTTGAAAGGTAGGCTTGAACTAACTTACAATAACGACCATCACTGCCCACTGCCCTTCTTGCGACCGTCAGACGCTGCCAATAGTAGATAATGGCTCTCAACATTTTCTTCGTCCTACTCGTAGTGATAAGCAAGATAAAAACGTAGAGATTTGTCAGATATGAGCATGGCATCATGATGTACTATATATAGGGGTGCTAGTAATTGAACTGGCTTTTGAGCTATAATATTAGTATAGTATACATGTTTTTAGGAGCCCGAAGGAATCATCCGACTAGCTTTTCCGAGCCCTATAGTATATACTAACATCATCATTGGTTGCTAAGTATTCCGAACCAAAAACTATGTAATCACTTCAAGTAAGGCCCCCAAAAGGCACACAAGCAACACAGAAGGAAGGGATATCCCATATAAATCCAGTTAGAATGTAGCCCAATCAGGTAGGGATGTCCTTGTAAAATGCGTATGCTAATGCCCTTTCTGGGTCCCTAATGAAAAACATACTCAGCTCTCACGGCACTGTCGCCAAACCCCGTGAGCCACAAAAACTACTACATCAGAACGAATAAGACAGAGCAAGCCCTGGTAAATCCAATCCGCCTGTGGAGCGGGTACCGGGGCGGCTGTTCTTACCTGTCGCAGGGACTTAGGCCACACGTCGCACATGGTTGAGGTGTTGTCGCGGTCTTAAGGTCCAGGGGATCTGGACACGCCGATAATCCAGCTTCAGGCTTTGAGAAGAAGCACGAACATGGGGGCCTTAATAATTGGAATTTGGGTTTGGGGGATATTTTTCTACCCCCAAAGTAGTCTTGGTGATTATTCAGGCCCCTGTATTAAGTCACTGCTATCCCGTACCAAATCCACAAAACATACGCCCGGAGTGCAGTCCAGGTACCACCGGCATGTAGCCCACGGGTCGTGCTGCCGGCACCTTCATGATGGACTATACTCTGAGATTAGGATCGTAGGACAGTGGGCTTTTGGCACATCCAAACTACAACTTCAAATACGCCATGGAGAGACCAGCATTATGTTATTGCTGCAGGACATGTTTTTCACAATTTAGTTAATAATGCCCAGCGAAAAGCCTTTACCAACTGAATGGTGCGTCGGTGGGCGGCGGGGATTCCGACTCTAAAACCAAAACCCCGGAGCCAAAACACCAAAGGTTTAAGGTTTAGGGTTTAGGGCTCTAGGGTTTTAGGGTTTGGGTTTTAGGGTTTAGGGTTTAGGGTCGTAAACTGCGACCCCTAAATCCTAACCACAAAGGCCCACTAAGCCTCATGGTCCAAACACTAGACCCGCAACTCTATAGAGCCCTGAAAAATTCCTTTGAGCGCCCCAAGTTCGACCCCCCACTCTATACCCTAAACCTTCAACCCACTACCCTAAACCTAAACCCGATAACCTCCAAGGCCCGTAACCTCTAAACATATACCCTGAACTCAAGACCCTAAGGCCAATACCCTGAACCCTTATCTCCCAAGCCCCAAACGCACGCTCCCCGAACTCAGGTTTCACAGAAGTGGTGAAGGCTTATTTGGTTTAAGGGTCCTAAACCCTAAACCCTAAACCCAGAAGTGGCTGAGGCTTTTTGGGTTTAAGGGTCTAAACCTGCTTAAGCAAACCCTTCGTTAAATTAAGCCGCAAAGCACCCCTTATAGAACCCGGGTGCAAGTGTTTCATGCGTAGAACCCCTTGACGAACCCAATAACACAATATATGAGATGAGACTATACTATCGGGTATTTTACAACCCACAAAACCCTAAACTGTAAGCCTAAACCGCTAAACCAACAAAACCCTAAACTTAACCCTAAACCCCTAATACCCAAACCCGAAACTCTAAACCCTAATCTCTAAACCCAAAGCCCTAATCCCTAAACGCTAAACTCGTATTCCGCAAAACACTCAAGGCCTCGGGCACTGTGGGCATCGCCGCCACAGCGGTCGGTGGATTCCGCAGCGCCGTGATCGGCTCTACAAGTTGCGACGCCATCGCTTAGGGCTGAGCCTTTAAGGGATCTACGGGGGTTCCAAGGGCTTCCAGAAGTGTTCTTGTAACGGATCCATAACAAGGCTCTACAAACGCTTATGAGGTTAAGGGCTGCGCATGGATGTCTTCTTGACTATGATGGCTGCTATATAAGGGTACTATACGGGCTGTATATGGCTACGTATACGAGTCCCTAATCGTCAGGCTTGCTGGAAGGATTTGGGGTTTTAGGGTTTCGGGCTTGAGGGTGTATGGGTTTGTGCGTCGTAGTTTCTGGGGTTGAAGGATTTTGAAGCTGGTTCGAGGTGTTGGGCGGCATGTTTGAGACTGCTGCGAGGGCCGAAGGGAAGTTTGTGCTTCCGGCCTTTTTCGATGAGCATGGAAGAAGCATCGTAACTGATCAGCACCGACTTACTCTTATTCTGACTGCAGACCCTAAACCCTAAACCCAAAACCCTAAACAGACTATGGCCGAAGGGGAGGCGATGAGTGACCTCGCAGTCGAGACCCCTCACCATACCCCAAAAGACTCCAAAAGCCCTAAAACCCTAAAC
>CAJNJA010075219.1:0-19043 GCA_905231915.1 Symbiodinium necroappetens
GGTCGAAAAAAAGACATACCGCGGCCGAAAACAAGCCTCATGAGCATTCTGAGTTTTGCACCACCTCTTCTCCAACAGCAAGATTGCTCCATTTGCACCAACATTGTTTCTAAGTCGTTGCGGGTTTGGATAATGAGAGAGATGAAAGGTTGCTCTTCCGCCGCCGTGGTCCAATTCTTGTCTCCAGCGTCCATGCCTCAACCGTGGCACAGACGTGGATCCACTCATCTCGACTGCAAGGCCTGCCTCGTCTGAAAGTGGAAATTTCCACGAGGATCCATTGTGACAGTGCCAGAGGTGGTGCAAAACTCAGAATGCTTATGAGGCTCTTCAGCGGCCAAGTTTTTGGAGCCAGAAAGCGGTCACACATGTGGTGGACACAAGTTCTCTCAACTGCACATGGTTCCGCAGTCCTATGGTACAATGCATTTCCGACTTTCCTCGCGGCTTCTTGTACGTTTTTGTAAAGAGAGCCTTTTTTTGATTCTTTTTTCGATTTGAGTTTTTTTCGCGTGTCTTAAGAACTCTAAATCCATGGTTTAAGACTTGGACTCAAAGTTGAGTGTTTAGAGTTTAGACAAGGCTATTTCATGAGCCAATTATTCCAAACAGCTGTGCTTTCAAAGACATTTGTATGAAAAGACTCGGGGTAGGACAACATATGAGTCATATGAGCCATAGCTGGGAATTTTGTTACCCTACATTGTCGAGTCAACAAGCTTGCACTTACACAGCTGCTTCATTCATAGAATTCTTGTCTTCATTTCAAAACCAAAAAGGTTAAACTTTAGAGTAACTTGAACCTTAAACCTAGCAAATTTCCACAGGCTGCTGGGTATGAGGGTGAAATCGTTAGTTGTCATACCAGCTTGCGTGTGATCCGTGCTCAAGGTGGCATGTGGGCCTCATGTGGGCATGGGGGCATGCAATGCAGAATCTACTTTTTTTCGGTAGCCAAGCCTTCAAAGCCTTAATAAATCAGAACAGAAGAGATTGTCTGAAATTGCCATTCAAGTATCATTCCTGGGTTCTTTCGTTTCAGAAGCTTCCAGGAAACCCAGAATTCTGAACTCAAAATCCCCAACCGGTTACGTCCATAGTATATTCAAGTGTACACAGGCAATCATCGAAGTGCCAAGCTGGACAGCGAAAAGGCCACCCGATCACGGGAGTTGCAGCTCCATTCGCACATAGAATAGCAGTGCCCACAGCCGCTATGGTACAATGAGCATGTCATCGGACGAGACTGCGAACCAGAATCACACTGTGACCAGTGAAGGTCATCATGCCCCTGATGATTTTGTAGAGATTGACTTGGAAGAGGAAGTGCCAGATGAAGCAGAAAGCGGCCCTCAGGAACCATCTGATTCTGGAGACTCTGGAGAACCGACCAAGCCAGCACTTGCAGCTCTCGTTGGGCTCATGGAGAGGATGCAGCCAACTCGACCCGAAATCCTGCGGGCAGTTCCAACATACCACATTGTAGCCAGGTTGGGACGTGTCTTCTGGGCTCGGAAAGACCGAAGCTTCTTTAGCCTCAGCAAAGTCACGCAGGACTACGATGAGTTTCTGAGTCATAGCTGGCAGGTTGCAGTCTGGAAGAAGGTGCTGCTATTGCTGGTTATCAAGAACGGCTTGGCTTCGGTTGTCGTTGGAACTCTCACTTCCTTGCTCATGGTGTTGCTGTGGCAGTTTGATTTCTTGCCAGGCTTTCCGAAGCTTGGGGAGAAATGGTCCTGCTGGTGCTCTTCTGTTGGGCTGATCCTGGCACTTTTCACGCTGGCTTTCTGGAGACCACGGGGGTCGATTTTCCTTGATCGACTTTGCATCAATCAGCTTGATCCACGCATGAAGGCTGAAGGCATCATAAATATTGGCGCAGTGCTACGGGTTTCTAAATCCCTGCTGGTCCTTTTCGACGATTCCTACGCAGATGCTTGGTGAAAGTTAGGGATCTCTTCTGTTTTGTCCGGTTTGGCGTTCCAAACATCGTTGAAAGCGAGCTCATACTGAGAATCTTGTTCTTTCCGTGACATGGACCAAGGACAGGCTGTGGTGCTTGTTTGAAATTGCCGCATTTTTAAAAGCCCATCCAGAGGCTGCGGAGAAACCTTATATCCTGCAGGTAAAGCCGATACTGTTGGGCTTCATTACATGCACAACTTGCTTCGGTGCGTTCGGAGCGGGTTTCTTTGCTGTCTTCAACCCTTTCGAAGATCGTTTCCTGATATGGGGAGTGCTTCTTGCCTTCGTCATTGCCGAAGGCATGTTCCTCGTACACGCTTTCCGCAAATATTACAGGTCTCTTGAGGCTATCAAGAGTCAGTTGCAGGACTTCCGGCTGCGACACGCGGAGTGCTGGTGCTGCAGCGTGAACCACATCCACCCAGCCAGTGGTAAGCCAATCGAAGTATGTGACAGAGAAATTGTCAGCCAGTGTGTGACAAGCTGGTTTGGATCTGAGCAAGAGTTTGACGAGTCCGTTCGATCCCTCGCAGCCCGGGCTCTCGAGCAGCAGCTGGGATACGATGCTTTTCCTTATCTCTGGATGCTTGGATCTTTCGCGCCTGTCTGGTGGCCCTTCATGGACTTTCTGGCCGTGTACTCACAATGGGAAGGGAACCAATTTCTGGTCCCATACTTTGTGATCAGATTCCTCGCCTTTTGGCTTTTCTGCTTCCCGCTGGTTGGTACCGTCGGTATTTTCTTTGCACGCTGCCTCCGACGCAAAGCTCAATGGATATGCACGGAGCTCTTCTTGGATGCACTGGTAGGCGTGCTCACGTTACCCTCAGCTCTTGCCTGTATAGCATGGCAATTGTACACGGAGATTACGTTTTACAAGGAAGAAGTTCAGGATGGGCTCTCTGAGACACTGGGATCCGTCGTTTTCGCCGCAGGCTGTGGCGTGGCGCTTCTTGCCACAAGGAAGGGATTCCATTTTGCCAACAAGCGTTTGTTCAAGAGGCTTGGTGCCTGAGCTGAGCTCGCAGACGACCGCCTGCAATCTTCGTGTCTTAATGCGTTTAACAGTTTTGAGTGTTTTGGACATTGCCGGTGTTTGATCGCATGGGCGAGGCCCCCTCAAGGGGGGGTACCTTGCTCGACGACCTATGGTCGCCTGCCACCGCGTGTGAGGTAAAAGCCACATGCCTCGCTGAGCCTCCGGATGTCCTTTTCTATACCAGCGTGTACGTACGGTTTAGGGTTTAGGGTTTAGGGTGTAGGGTTTAGGGTTTAGAGTTTCGGGCTCTATGGCCCACTGTAGTACATTATAGTTATGGTAATCTTCTAGTGTATCAGAGTCTGTTGTCGTATAGTATATTCGAGTATATTATCGTATGCTATAATATATCATGGTCTGTCATAGTCTCTTGTAGCCCATCAGATCATCAGTCGGATAATCATTTCATTGCCACGCAACGGTCTCCAAACATCGTGAACAACATCCAATGGTTGCCGCCAAGGGCCCTGGCTTCATCAGGACTGGTTGGGTAGTCAAGGTTTGCTCTCTGTTATCTCACACGAATTTCCGGATCCAACAACAGTCTCATCAGAACTGCGGATGGGGCACGGTGCTATGGCTAGAGTTCTCTTTGCAGCCGCTGCATTGAGCTTCATGGTCACAGTGATCACGACACTATGGCATTGACTTGGCTCAGGCTTGTAAGCGACATCAGAAGGTTAGATGCCTGTTCGGAATCTCATGCAGATGGCCAGCTTTGCCACCTTCTTTTCATTTTTTATACCTATGTGGGCCTTTGCCAGGTCGTCCGGTCATGCAGCAGATTCTGACATGTGCAGTTCACATGCTCAGATAAGCATGTTGCAGCTTGGCAGTGTGCTGACGCAGCAGCCGCAAAATCAGTGCGGTCACTTGCTGATAGATGCTTGTGACCCTCGCGCAAACTATCGTTGCAGCAACAATTGTCGGATCCATTCACATGGTGCAGACTGCTTCCGCTCGGTCGTTGATGTCATGAACGAGCACCCTGGCACAGATGGGTACTGTTGGTTCAATGCCACAGCCTTCTGGGTCATATATGCAGGTCCAGTGCCCCACTTTGAAGATGAAGCTGTATCTGGAATACTGGGACTCCGTGAGCCAGACTACAAGGGCCTGAATAAGGGACCTTTGTTGACTTATTACTTTGAAGGGCAGGTGATCACGTCATACATGGACAGCGCCCACTACAGCTTCGATGACTTGTATGGATATGCACTTGGCTTCCTCCAAGGACAGGGATTGGATCCGGCTTGGATGAAAGATCCGAGTCGCTGGATTTCCCTGTCCCAGCAAGCCTGCGACAGGATTCAGCAATCATACAACTTCAGCAACGAGGAGTTGGTGTTGGCGGACTGGCTAGATCATAACCAGGTCCTGGCGTCGATGGCATTCTGCAGTGCCGGTGTCATCTACAACATCACTGACCAGTCCTTGCTAGCCAGTTCGCGCGGTTCCCCAAGCTGCAGAAACATCACTCGCAGAGACATGGCCAAGCACCACTACGTGAAGTGTGTCCTAGGTCACCGGAATTCGGCTGGTGACATGGCATATTTGAACAGCCGTGCTTGCTTGTTGGAGGGGAATCGCATTGGACATTTCAGTGAATGTCCGTACTCACCACCAGGTGTAGACTTCTGATCCCTTCAGTGTCAAGCGATCGAGTATACAAACGGCGGCAGCAAAAAACACTCATCAATTGGTCCCGCTGCTCTGCCTGCTGTGTCAAGCTTTAATGTTGGCCCGCTTTAACCCTGTGTGAGCATCGTGATTTTTATTGGCAAGCCTGCGCTCCGCCGTATTTCCTGATGCAGTGTTACAGTGTGTTAAAATGTAGCAGGCATCGGCAGTAGACAGTATGTCACAAGTCGGAAGGTGTTTGACAGTTCATCACATCCCTAAACTTAGGGTGGGCTTCTCATCTTGTCTGAACGACGTGCCTGCGCGCACTTTTAGTCTCATGCAGTACAGCATGAGCCAGCATGGCATTGCGTTGCTCGCAGTCTGGCAGATCTGGGCGGCGGCCGAAGGTGCGACAGAGTGCAATGAGGAAAGGGCCACGAACATGCTTCAGCTGGAGTTCACCCGCATGAAAACTCGGGATGAGGTTTGTGGACATCTTTTGGTCGAAGAGTGCGACCCAGAAGCCTACTACACATGTAGCAACAACTGCCGATTTCACTCAAATGGAAGAGACTGCTTCCGTCCCCTCCCAGACATTCTAGCAGAGCATGCTGACCCAACCGGTGCGGAGTTCGATGGCTACTGCTACTTCAACTGGACAGCTAACTGGTTGACGTACAACGGAGCCATCCTTGACTTTGAATAAGCAGCAATTGAGAGCATACTCAACTTGCGGGATTCATCATACAGTGGCTTGAGTTCAGGACCCTTGATCACGTATCGCTTCGAGGGCGTGGAGAATCTCACGACACATCTGGATATGGACCACTACTTATACGATGACCTCTACGCATATTCCTTGGGTTTTCTGCAGGGCCAAGGATTAGAGCCGGCATGGATGAAAAACACATCCTTGTGGGTCGCTCTCTCCAAGCAAAGATGCGAGGAGATTCAGGCAAAGTACAACTTCACCAATGACGAACTGATCCTGAGCGAGTGGCTCGACCGGAACATTGTGCTTGCTGTAATGACCGGTTGCAGCACCGAGTGGCCACATCCATGGAACGGGAGTGCCAATCCTGCAATTAATGAAATGGCCGGCTGGCGCAGCAGCACAGACTGCAAGCCAGTGACACACCGCGAGTATGCCAAGCACTACTATGCCACTGAGGCTGATTTAAGGCGTCATGCATGGAGTACTAGCTTGCTCATTCCACATGAGCTTCACAGTGTGTTCAACGAGTGGCATTGCTGAGGTCAAGTGCCTTCTCGGTCATCGCAACAGTGCTGCTGATATGGCTTGCTCGAACTCACGTGCCTTTCTGCAAGTTGATGTGTCTGCTTTGATTGGAGTTGGCGATTGTTGAGATGTTCTGTGTGGAAATTTACCCATCTTGCCTTGTTGAGCCATTGGGGAGGCGCTTGCCTGCCGGATGGGAACCACATTGGACATTTCTCAGAGTGCCCCTATGCGCCGGACGTTGACTTCTGACGGTCTATCTTTTGCAGGGCTCATCTACAGTTTAGGACCGTATCCATCCAGGTCCTACTTGCTGATCGGGCCGGTTTGTTTGGCAGAGTCTGCACTTCTTCTCAGTGTACACCTTGGTCATCCTTGGTCGATGTTGTGAGTCTTTTTTGTTCAGTTGACATCTCCAGAAGGTGACTTGTTGGCAAGATGTGCAAGCATGAAGAAGGTTTCACGTGAATGTCCACCAGAGTGTACTGCGAATGCTACCATTTTGCGGGTCTGAGTTTTCCCATGTCTGATGCCGACGCAGCGACAGAACGGAACATGTCAGTTCAGCATGTTCCCAGAGAGTGGGAAGAGCGGCTTGATCCAAATGTAAAAGTGAACTCATTGCTCCTGCATCTGAGGAAAGTATCATGCGAGAAATTGGACTTCTGAGTGTTGACTGCTTTGTTCTGAAGATACAACCCCCCTCTGTTCTCGGCTCATCACGTTTTCACCGGGGACCTGTCCAGCGCCAGAGGCACATTTGCCGAGATGAGTGCTTGTTGCTCCTGCAGAGTCTTCTGATATTCGCGAAATCCCAACGTCTCGGATTGCAACACAAAAGGCTGTGTCAGAATTATTCTTGAAATCGCTTAGGGTTCAGCCTGGCTGTATGGCACGACATCGCGAGAGCATGGACGGCAAGTTTTCGATCCCATGTCCTGTGTTGCAAGGGTCTAAGCGTCGGGGGACTTGCAAAGCTGCATGTTATTATGCCACCGCAGCAAAGGCGGAAGCTGATCGGCAAGAACTGTAACTCAGCAAAGCAGGAGAGAAAATGCCTGGCACCAGGAGGATCTCTCGGATTGTTTAAGCAGAATTCTTCGTCGGAGGTGAGCCGCCATGTGCGAAGCTGAGGAGCTAGGGCCGACCCTGCAAGCAGAGGCTAGACCCAGCACAGGTCTAAGAAAGTCGCAGATTCCCCCACAACTCACGTGTCTTCCTTCTCAGTTCCTTCCACTCTTGAGCGCAGTGCACAACGGAGAAGAGTGCCGATGCACAATTTGCTGCCAGCATGAGCATGCTCTCTGTCTCAGAGACCACAAAGAGTGGAATCATGCCAATCAGGTCCATGAATACGCAAGGCCATCGCGGCCGTTTGAGATAATTGGGGCTGTGCAGCATGAAGGCAACCTTTCCCCCGGCGCTTTCTTGAACCTGTACTGGAGGCCGCGATTTCGGTGAGTAGGTGCAGCATCTGCAGCTGTGCAAGGGTCAAGCCTTTGCAGAGAGCTCGCGTAGAAGCCCGGTCCCGGCCCTCTTGGGCAGTGGGCGGGCCTTTTCTTGCCTTGGTCTGTTCGACGGTTCCTGCAAGGAGTCCACTTGCTGTCTTGCCTTTCCAGCCGTTTACTTCCTAGGCCTGCGTGTGCTGCGCGCACCAGCACCTTGACAGCACAGTCACAGGTGCCGCATGACTTAATGAGTTGCGAGTTCGAAAATATCATTTTAGACACGTAGCACCGGTTCGCAGACGCGGCTGGTGCAGCTTCAGCAGGTGTCTTGCAGTGTCGGTGGTCTGTGAGGGTTTTCCAGGTTTTCCAGTGGATTCTTGAACTGGTGCGAGAAGCAGGAGCAGGCAACTGTCATCGGCACGCAAAGGTGATGCAATGGACATGTTCGTGTTGTGTTTCGCACGTTAACAACCACAAGTCTCTGAGCTCGCCTGCAAATATCTTTTCGGAGCGGCTTTTGCATGCCAATCTGGTGGCACATGCCTTTTCGGTTTGTGGCAGGCCTCAGCACGCGGCAGTGAAGATGAGGGTACGATAGAAAGAAGCCTGTGGCATGACCACAAAGCCGTGATTGCTAGTAGGCTCAACGTGCTGGCAGACACCACTCAAGGTTTCATGAAAGCGTCACAAGAATATCATCCTGGAGAAGGGGCCTTCCGCCTGTCAGAAGATGCCCAGTTCTTGTTTGTCTTTCCCACCTCTTTGCAAGAAAGTGTAAACATACTATGTACCATGCTCACGCGGCAGCGGCAAGCTGCCATCCCCCTAGTCTTCTGGAGGCGCTTTAATTTGAAAAGGGCCCCCCTGGCCTGCATCCTTGAGCCGGTATTGAGGTTGGAGGAGACTGGTGCTCAAGTGTGCCGTAGCCAATCCGGTCGTTGATGGCCGTGGCTGCGGAATTCGCCGGCCAGGTAGACACACCACAGGCAAATGGCCAACTTGATTTCTGAGACGGCAGCGTTCCCCCAAAGAGGCTGCCGTGGTGCCTTTCGTTTCTTCAAGCTCCTGCTCCATGAGTTTGGACAGTTGCACTGTGTGCAATGCTTCCCAGCCCAATGTTCTTCAGAGGTGCTTCCTCTTTGCAAGGAGCTCGTAGCTGGGACTGCGCCTGGAGGGAACAGCTGCGGAGCATGCAGCTTTCCACATTCACATGGATGCAAAGCTGCAATTCGTCTTCCTTCCCCTGTTGAACATGCTCCCCTGTAATGTGCTGCTTCTTGCTGTCAGGAAAGGACAGCATAGAGCAGTGGCGACTCCTCGGATGTAGTTTGCAGTGCAGACCCGTGAACGAATCTGTCTCATGAGTCATCCAGGCCAGGTAACCCGCCATGTCGCGTTTCTTGGCCCGAGAGATTTCCAGAGCATTTTCGGTAAGAAGGAGTAGCATGAGCAGCCGTCTGAGGGTCTTTAGGCCCTTGCAGCGAGCTTGCGTGCAATCCTCGGGCCGTAGGCCATTCCTTTCTTGTCCTGGCCGGTTCGACGAACCGTTCAAGGAGTCCGTCTATTCGTTTTCATGTCTCTTCTAAGAGCTGGCTTGTGAGCAGGTGCGGTCTGGACCCATGTAGCAAGTGACGGCCGTGTTCACCGAACATTCATGCGTGCCGGCGGACTTAATGAGTTGCGGATCCGGTCATATCATCTTGGATACGTAGTTTCCATCCGGTGCAACTTTTCTCGGTTGTGTGACAAGCAGCCCTATGTGGATGCATACTTTGCTGTGGGCGCCACCGCCTCGATTTCTCGCGCTAGCTGACTCGTAATAGGCTGGCCAAGCAGCAGGGTCGTTGCTGCACAGGCTACATACAGAAGGTTTCACCAGGCTGCTACGCCTCATCGCGTGGCCTCGCGTTAGTGATTTCTGTAAAGGGAGCTGTGCTTCTGGGATCTGGCGGGTATGTGTCATGCAGATTGCTGAGCTCCTGCCGATCATGAGCAGGCTTCACAGACGTGGTGGTTGCACATATCTACCCCACGTCAGCAGCATGCAGGCTGAGATGAGGCCAGTCGTATGCCGCCCGGGTTTCGTAAAGGTGCTGTCCCTTCCTATTCTCAGGATGGCCCGGCAACCGCCCCTGAAGATGTCTGAAGCCCAGTCCTGAACCCTGAAGCTCCTGCAACAGGGTGCTCAGTGGTAAGTGCGGTCAATCTTCTCCCGGAGAGAAGAGACAGACGCGGCTGATAGATGCAGTGGTCCAGTTGAGGTCGTTGCTGTGGTGAGTCGTTGTGTGGCCGTTCGTTCTGGATCTTGCGACATTCATGTGGATCTACCAGATCGTGCAGTGAATGAATGTCTGCAAACCCTCCAGAGGTAGTACCACGACCGAAAGCCGCGATACAGAGCTCAGCTGGTGGGGTGCTGTCTCCTGAATGCGGACGCAAATCTCTCATGGTCCGGGACGGGTTCTGGGAATCACGAACATTGCCGCTGTGCTGCATGTTTCTGGAGTGACAGGCCCAAATGTCGGCGGCTTCGATCCGACGCAAGCCTTGCTAGGTCTAATTGAGTCGTGTCGCACCTGTATCAGGGTGTTCGGCACGTGACAGCTTCTCAGAGCACGATGCCTTGAGCGTCGCAGGCTTCAGCCGGACGAACCTGTGAGTTCCCTTCTTGCGTGACGAAGCTATCCACCTGTCCGCCGGCTTCTCTGTAAGCATGACTCGGTGTTGCAGGTTGTTGCGACTTCAGCCGTCAACCATGTCACTCAAGAAACACGCTGTGCGAGCACACTCTTGTGGAATGCAGCACCTGCATCTCTTCTGCACCTCGCAGCAACATATAGTTTTGCCTTCCATGCGGGAATAGTATTCTCGGATGCCGTTTTGTTACAGTGTTGCTTCGAGACACCCTTTGCGAATCTCGTAGCAAACACAGCCTAGGAATGAATGCTTGTCAAGAGCAGAGCGGACTAAGACCTGTGTTGCACACGCTACACTCGGCGCGTTCGCTGCATTTGCGTGCTGTCTTGCAGATCTGCGCCCAGTGGATAGAGGTTGCTGGCCTCTGATCATTCTTTCTTTCTGCGGATGTCTTGGAAGACGGAGGCTGCCGAAGCCTTTCCGTTGAGGTCCTGGAGTTTTCGCATAGATTCAAGCCACTCCTTTATGCCCTTGTTGCCGATGGCAAAGTCCGCAACCTCTTTCCCAGGCCGTGCTCCATATCACTAGCAGCTCGACTTCTAGCCTGGGGCCACGTTGCAGCAGCACCGGATGCTCCGCTGGCCGTCCGTGTGGGGCCTCTGTGGTGAGGGCTTCAGCTCTCTGAGGGCCAAGAACGTTTGTCGATTGACAAAGGATCTGATTCTAAACATGCCTTCGCATGGCACTTCCGGACCCTGTAGATGCAGAATGTCATTGAAACAGCAGCATGTGCAGGAATCTGTGGTGGTTTGTCAAAGCGGACAGGACGAACCCGCAAAGCCTGCCTGCCAATGCCAGTCTGCATTCTCAGTTTATGTGCTGATCCGATTGTCAGTTTCACTGTCCCGGCGTCGCAAGCGCAGGCGGCGTTGAGGCGAAGAAGCTGTGGAGACGGTGGTTTCCATCAGCATTTGGTGCTAATGGCTTCCCGGTCTACATGAGTCAAATTGCTCGACTGACAGGACCGTCTAAAGCTTCACCTGCTTTGATCACTGTGTCTTTTTCTCCAGGTTTTCATGCAGCTTGATCTCTAAGGCTTTTCACTGTTCTCAGCCACGAGTGAGTTTGAGTTTGCCTGACGAAGGACGCGTGGTGCCTAGTGGTGCGGAGATCTGATTCATCAGCAAGGCTCGATGTCTTCCGTTTGTACTCTTGGTGCCAGCATCCCTACCTATCAGCAGCTGCTCATGTTGCTAATTTTGTCCTCTCAAGAGACCTTCCATGCCTGACTGCCTTCCTCCAGTGCTGAAGGGAAATGCGTTTTAAACAGGGGTCTTTAGCTTGGCATGTAGAGAGTGCTCTGGCGGCCGCGGGCCGAAGCCCCCGAAAGAGATAGCAGTTGCGACCTTAAAAGGCCCGACTCAACGAATGATCCCCCCAAGAACCATCTGCCGCTTCAGCATCGATTCAATAGTAATTAATCGTCCTTGGCCGTTCGCACAGAATCATGTCGAAGTGCACGGTTGCAGGACAATCGCACAATCGCCACCATCCGGGGCTTGCACTGAACGTCGAAACCATTGCCTTCGTCATGGCACCGCCTGCAGCTGTAGGTCGTGAAGTTGTGAAGGCACAGCATTAGATACCTGTAGCGACAGGGGCCGCCAGCACCAACACCCATCACCAGGTCGAGGAGCAGTGCTGGTAGCCATGTATCGCAGTGGTCGCAGCAGAACACTTACAGCAGAACGCCACAGTTCCATCGAGAAACCCTACTCACCGTCATGAAACCACAAGGTGCTAGTGAGAACATCATGGAAGGCAACTGTCACATTTTGTCGGCGTTCTTCCACGGTGCATGCAATCTCCTCCACAAGTGGGTGGATCTCATGAAAGAAATTGCTAGTTACTAGTAGCAGCATCCAGTGCTCTTTGATCCGAGTTGATTTTTTCGTTCCGCAGGCTTTGCTAATGTGTTGCAGTTGTCGCATACGTGAGTGGCAATGATTTCGGAGCTCCGGAGTATGGAGGTGTGTTGCCGCACTAGTGGGATGCATGGCCCGTCTCAAAGCTCTCAAAGCTAACTTTCCCCTTTTGACACTGTACTAAGCTCGGGCAGAAACTGCGGTGCAGTTTGAAGATCATCCGATGGGAGGCATCCAAAGGATCCCTGCTGGGCTTCGATGCAGCTGTCCAGTGCGGCCTGATCGCAGCCAGCAGCCTCGTAGCATCGCTCGCAGTATGGTGCAACGCAGTCTACGTGCAGTGCCACCGGTTGAAGACCGTCTCGAGGAATCCAAGACTTTATGCAGAGAAGAAGCGAGGAAGCCCAATGCCCGAAGCCCTACAAGCCGATCTCCCTACTGACATGCCGAGGTGACCGATGCCAACTATTTTGACGCTCGACTTCGCTGCAGAGGAGTAACAAACGACCAGTAAATTCGCTGTGTGCGTGTGCTACTGCGATGGTTCATTTCTGTGGGGCATTGCTGTAACGACTCCATTGCATGTCGCAAATTTGGGGCACATGTCGCATCTTGCATTAGCATTTCATGCATCATATTTTAAGTCTTCTTCTGACTTCTGCAAAGCAAACTATCTACTGGGTAGGCCCTATACACTTCATAGTGTAGACATTGCATATTTCATGGACGCTCAGAAACCACATCATGATACGATGCAGTTAGCAAAGCAAACATGCTATTATGTACTATGTAAGGTGCTAATCGGTGCTATACAGTTTATTTCTTTCCTGGTCATGTATGCCGGCAAGCCTGGCACAGGGACATAAGGATCGTCCCTGTCCCGTATGATAGGATTCCAGACTGTACTCACTTATGGGATCCTCAAGCTTATGTGATTCGTGGGCCCTAGGATCATCATCGGCGAAATCCTTGTCCTTATGTACGCGAAGCAAGCTGTTGAGCCCATGGCGCCCCCTTACACTCCTGTCTTGATATCATGGGGCCCAAAACCCAAAACCCTGAACCCTGCTTGCATCTTGAAATCATGTCACCACGTGACCAGTAGCTGCCACAGCCAACGCATAAGAGTTGGTCTGAGCATGTAGCCTTCAGAGCGACATTCTGTGACAATCTGCGGCACGGCAACACACACTCCGCTTCGCTACATTGTGTCGTTTCTCTCCCAAACCGACTCATGAAGTGTAAAGTCGTCGGAGCTCGCATGTGCGTGACTCTGGCTCAGGCGACAAGCAGCACCGAAGTTTCCTATCCATGCTTCCGAGGAAGCCTCATGAGTCATGAGGGTGGCCCGATTCGCCAGTTTCCTTTCTCTTGTGGCGCTCAGCACGAGGGAAGATGCCCAAGAGCCACCAGGGCAAGTAAACATGTTGCAGATGTGGACTGCCTTGGAGGAACAGAGCCGAGCTGGGTGCGGGCACTTGCTGGTTGAGACCTGCGATCCGGCAGCGAACTACCCCTGCAGCAACAACTGCAGGATCCACACGAACCGGAGGGACTGCTACAAGCCTTTGAGGGCAGTCATGGAGGAGCATCCGGGAGAAGATGGGTACTGCATCTTCAACCAGGCTGCATTTTGGGTGAACTATACCGGCCCTCAGCTTCGCTTTGATGAAGCTGATGCGAAGGAAGCCATTCTTGCCATGAGGGGCGCAAGCTACCGGGGGCTGAACACTGGCCTGCCGATCGTGTACCGTTTCGAAGGGCAGGAAATCAGTTCGCACATGGACGCGGATCACTACCTCTTTGATGACTTGTACGGCTTCTCTCTAGGTTTCCTTCAGAACCAGGGCTTGGATCCAAGTTGGATGCAGAATGCGAGCCTCTGGAGCTCCTTGTCTCAGCAAGCATGCCAAGAGATCCAGGAGACTTACCACTTCAGAAGCGAGGAGCTGATCTTGGCCGATTGGCTGGACTTCAACCAAGTCATTGCAGTTATGACGGCATGCACTGCCGGAATGCCGGCAGCGGGATCCTCTGACCCTTCGGTGCTGAAAGCCGCCGGCTGGCACAGTCCGTCCGACTGCCGGCCCGTAACCAGCAGAGACTTTGCCAAGCATCATTATGTAAAATGTGTTCTGGGCATCAAGAACTCGGCCATGGATATGGCTGTTCTGAACGCACGTGCATGCGTACTTCAGGGCAACCGAATCGGACATCTTACTGAGTGTGCATACATGCCAGCAGGCATTGATTCTTAAGGATCCTCGGCAGCGTGTTCGAAGGCCAGAAAATGGACGGGACAAGCCGCCATGTCTTGCTTTGCACCGGTGGCAGTTAGCTGGGCACATTCGGTGGACCGTTCCGTGTGAATGCCTTTGCACCGTTGCCATTGTAGCTCGAACCCCCCAGAGCAAGTTTCGTGTACGTTTCGCATTGGGAACATGGCATCGTCTCGCGCGGTTGCTTGGGTTCTCTCCATGGCAGTGCACCATGGTTTGGCAAACGACGTGGCGGAGTGTGTGAAAGACTTTGCCACAAACATGTTGCAGCTCGAGCAAGCCCGTGTGACACTGCACGAGGACGAGTGTGGGCATCTTCTTGTGGACAGGTGCGACCCTCAGGCCAACTACTATTGCAGCAACAACTGTCGGTTTCATAGCCACAGAGCTGATTGTTACCGACCGGTTGAAGATGTGATGGCTGAACATCCTGGAGTGGACGGCTACTGCTGGTTCAACGGCACGGCCGGATGGCTAATGTATGCAGGTCCAGATCCCAACTTTGAGGAAGAAGCTGCAAACGGCGTCCTCGTTTTGAGGGATCCGTCCTACAAGGGCCTCAACACGGGAAAGCTCATCACTTTCAGGAACTTCGAGGGCGTGGCCAATCTCACGACGTATGCGGACTGTAGCCACTACATCTACGATGATCTCTATGCCTACTCCTTGGGCTTCTTGCAAGGGCAAGGGCTGGATCCGGCTTGGATGAAGAACAGCTCGCTGTGGATGGCTCTCTCCAAGAACAAATGCGATGAGATTCAGGCCACTTACAACTTCTCCAGGGAAGAGCTCGTTCTCGCCGATTGGCTCGACTGGAACCCTGTGATCGCAGTCATGACGATGTGCACCACGGACGATTATCTCTATCCTGGCAGTTCCAACCCAGAGATCAACAAGATGGCTGGCGAAGCATCAGGGATTGTCGCCCTGTCACGCACCGTGACTTTGCCAAGCATCATTATGTCCCTCGGCTGCCATCGGCAAGTCTTAAGCAGATGTCCGCATGGATAGGCAGGGTGATTTAGTCATGCTTTGGGCTCCACATCTTGCTGCTAGGTCAAGTGTCTCCTCGGTTATCGCAACAGCGCTGCCGACATGGCGTACCTGAACGCGCGCGCCTTGCCGCACGAGTGTTCGGGAGTTGCTCCGATTAGAGAAGCGAAATTCTTTGCTCTAAGCCTTAGAAGGTACGTTGTCATGTTTGCTCAGCTCCTGCCCTGTGGCAGGTGCCTGTTTGTTGGAAGAGAACCGCATTGGCCACTTCAGTGAGTGTCCCTACATGCCGAACGTGGACTTCTGAGTCGATTTTTTGGACAATGAGACCACCACGTAAACCCTAAACCCTAAACCCCTAAACCAGGTTGACAAAGGCAAGGCCGCAGTGCGGGCTCCGCCCTGTTCTCAGCGTCGCTCCGTATCTTGAGCGAGTCTGATCCGATGCAAAAGTCCGATCTACCCAGGGTTTAGGGGTTTAGGGTTTTAGGGTTTTTTAGGGTTTTAGAGTTTTAGGGTTTTAGGGTTTTAGGGTTTAGGGTTACCTGAGCCTGCATCACTGAGAGCCTTCTTGGCGACATTCGCGACTTCTCATGCGTTTCTAAGACATCTCATGGGAGGGAATTCAGCATTTCATGACATTGAATGGAAGAAGGCCTCGTCCCATGGGCCGTAGAAGGGCATCTTCAGATGCACGAGACCACACACGTTGTCACTCCGTTATGCTCTTCGGGCACCCGCAGCTGGCTCCCTGCAGCAAACGACAACCCATGATCGTTGCAGGTAGATGTAGGCAGCCATGCCTTGCTGCTGTACATATATTTTGGGCCATGTTGTTGATGGTATCACACGTGGCTGCAGAGGTGCTGTCGGGATGTGCGTGAAAGCAGTTTCCAAGGATAGAAATCAGTAAGCAAACGATGGTAACCCTTACATTCACGCGTGTAAAGCCCTTAGAGAGAAGTCTTTTAACCCTATAGTAACCCGTATAGCCTCGTAGTATAGAAAGGGCAAGCCTGAGAGGATGAATGCTACAAAGCATCCTTCCTTCAGACCGACATCTTGTTGAGACTGGAACGAGCATCTTGGCTGATGCCTTTGAACTTGGGGGTGCCCTAGGTGGAGTTTTAGATTATGTTGGTGCAGCTGTTTGATTGATAGCAGCCGCCCGTCCAGGATCTGCAGACGAGCTCTATGCAACAGCACACCAAGGCGTGCCGTGTTTGTTACTTTTCTTCCATGGCGCAGATAGTCCTTGCGCTTCCACATCGGGTTAGCTGGATTAGAGGTGCAGGAGACCTTATCAGAACGCGTCGTGTCTTATGTCAGCGCAATGTTTGCCTGTTCATAGATGCTGGCAGTAGTAATTCGTAACTAGTAAGTAGTATGTTTTGTGATAACGCTTTGCATAGTGCTACAGAGGCCTCGCCGCATTTGAAGATTGCGGGTGTTCCTTCTCCCACCACGCAGGTCTGCGATCCACCCAGCGGATGGCAAGGAATTTGTGCGGCATTGCAAGCGGAGGACGAGCTTGTGCATACACTTCGATGCTTCCCCAATTCTGATGCGTTTCTCCATAACCCTAAACCTGAGTTACAGCTTCGTCGGTAGATCAAGAGGAGGTTTCGAGCCCGCGATTTGATTTGATGCCCTGAGACTGTGGTGTGGTGTTTTCATGTCGCGGACTGGTTAGCTTGGAAAGAAAGCTTCAGGACAGGTATGTTCCCATGGAGGAAGTGATCTCGAGGTACACTGGCACCTCATCTGCAAGATGGAGTCATGAGAAGAGAGTTCAGATGTGTTTGCGGATGTGACTCCGCATAGCTTCGTTGGTTCATGCAATCTTCGCGACGGCATGCATCATGTTATTTGGCCCAGGCCCTGAAACCCCGAAATCAGCATGAACGCTCCCTCCCTGATTCTCTGTTTTTCTGTCCTTACATATGTATGTATGTCATGTATGCATGTATGTATGTATGCATGTATGTATGTATGTATGTATGTAAGTATGTAAGTATTTATGTATACAGGGTCGTTTGAAGTGCCACAGGATCCTGTAATTTCGGTCAAAAGCATGAGTGCAACACATCTGTCACCGAGCACCCTTCTGTAAGCGCAAGGACATCGTGTTGAGAATTCAGGCCCCCCCCCCCCCCCCAACGCTCACGACTTGTAGCTTAAGCGGGGTCGGAAATCTTGGCATCTGTGCAGTTCGACATGGGGAAAGGGATGTGCCATGACACTGTTGCCATGAGGTGCAGCCCTGACCCGCAGGAAATCTCAAGCATGAAGCTGAACACTATAAGTCAGCGCTATGCCCAGGCTTGGATGGCTATTGCATATTTGGCGAGCTGGGGAACTGGACTCGAAAATGTGCGATTGCTCGGTGTTATGCCCTCTGGCCGCAGTGAATCCTGAGCACATGCCCGAAGCGGCTATAAAACTTGGATCCAGCCTGAAGGTTAAGGTTTAGGGATTTAGGGATTGCGGTGTTTAGGGATTAGAATTCTTTCGAATCATTCGCATGTGGTTTTACCCAACTTGCAGCCGCTCTCACAGGCTGCATTGGCCTCGTGTTTGCATGTCACGACAGCAGGCAGGCCGATGAAGGCCGCGCGCTCCCAGACCTTTCATTCTACTTTGAAGATCACCACAGAATCTACAGAAGCCTTTCAAGCCGAAACATAGCTCTAAGCAATGAGCCCGCGAGCAGATACACTTAGGAGAACGCGCGCCCCTTTGCCGAGAGCTATAATGACTGGTACAAGACCTACTTGCTCGACCCGGTCTCGACACCGAGGAAACTAAGGACAGCATCGGGCTTCAGGGTTTTGAAAAGGTTTTCGCTCCCAACTTCTGATGTCGTCGTGGTCGCTGTCGTCGCAATCATCGTGCTTGTCGTGGTCTTTTTTTACGAGGTTGTCTATCTAGCGACTTAGTCCCGTGATAGGGATCATAAGCAGTCAGGAAACCGACCCCTGAACCGAGTCATTCGTTTGAGCCCAGCTCAAGACCTACTGGGACTCACCCCGACCGAGGATGCCGAATGGCCGGGAGATCACCATCCGCGATCACCAGTATCCGCTCGACGACCTTTACTGCTTGGCAAACGGATGGTATGATCTTCCACGCTCACCCACCGTCAACAACTTCACTTACCTCGTTCAGGAGCTTCCCGGGGAAGAGTTTAGTGCCAGTCCAATTTTCAAAAGACTTCCAAGCCCTGCTCCAGCAGGTTTCGGAGTCTTCGTGCCGTCTCCTAGAATCGACGGTGCCAAACTACCACAACATGACCCTCAACATGCTCATCAAGGACGGAGTCCAGGTTTTCAGGCTTTGGGGCACTGGTGCTGTTGCTTCGTTCTGAACCTCCTCCTGCTTCTCCTGCGCTGCCCCCGCTTTCGTTGAAGTATACAGCGTCGAGGACACATCGTCGAAGTCCCATGTTTTCGGAAGACTTCTCGTCGCTTAAACACTCCTTGAGCGTCCCTAAACACTAAACCCTAAACCCTAAACGCCAAACCGTAAGCCGTGAGCCTTTCCCCCCCCCCCCCCCCCCCATCAAGGAGGGCATGCGAGACGAGAAGCAGCTCGAAGAGCTCCTTCGTGGCTTTGATCCAGCTGCTTGGTTTAGGGTTTCGGTTCTTGGGTCTGGAGTTTTGAAGGTTTTGGGCGGTTTAGGTTTTAGGGGTTGGCAGTTTCCGTGTTCAGGGGTTTAAGGGTGCGTGGTTTTAGAGTTTGGGTTCTCAGATTCCGGGTTCTGGTGGTTCAGGGTCCAGGGCCAAGATGAGTGAGTTGTGGTTTGCCTTAGGACGGGCAGCAGGGTGCATATTCATGGGAGCAACAACAGTTATCAGCAAGACAGCAGCAGCAGCAACATCATCACCATCATCA